>JAPTHN010000007.1:55340447-55468721 GCA_026936325.1 Platynereis dumerilii
TGCTTAGCCCTGCTTGGGGCAGTTTTAGGGGCCATTTGCTATAAGAACTACACATGTTCCTGTTATTATTTGCCTTCACACATGGCTGAAAGTTTTCTACATACAGTATATTGACTATTCATAGTAGTCAACTTTGACTATCATAACTATCTAACACAAGCTTTGGCCATTATCACTATCTGATATGAGGATATTTTGAAAAGTTACTTTCGAATTCACGAGTGAGAAATCATCTACAGTAAATCAGAAAGGCAAACTTATATGATTTATTTGATCATTAGGTTGTCATTTCATTAGTGCTTCAAAATTGTAATGAATTAACCTAGAATAGGCCTATATGCCTTACGACACCAACACTACATGTACTTTTTGACTACTCATTGTCAAAACCTAAACTTTCATAAATGGAATATATGAATATGATCGTATCTGTAGTGAAAGTTTCTTCATAATTAAATTAGTGAATTTACAAACTTAACTAAGTAGCAAGTAGTTAAGGGTGTTGCCACAAGTGACAAGTGTTCCAGAACTGGTATAATTATGTCACTGGAAACTGTCATGCTGCTGTCACAAGTACAGTAACTGTCATGGTATAGCATAATTTAACATCGTATAAGAAGTGCATAGCCCAATTTTCTTATGAAAGTTCATCATTTCAGAAACCTGTAGTTCAACAAAACTGTGTTACAAATAATAAATGTTAATATGTAAATGGCACAGCCATGAAATTCGCACAGCACTTAAAAAGTTTTTTTTAGGACTTAATGGTTTTACCATAACTTTCATTAAATCTATTTAATATTCAATGTATGAAAGGCAGTTATCTTACTGTTTCAAAGAAATTGAAAGACGGATAGGCCTATATTAAAAAATAGACAGAAATTTACCTATACTAGAAACTATTAGAAAGATAAAATAGATTTAAAAAAAAATAATAGATAGATAGATACTTACATACATACATACATACATACATACATACATACATACATACATACATACATACATACATACATACATACATACATACATACATACATAATACATACATACATACATACATACATACATACATACATACATACATACATACATACATACATACATACATACATACATACATACATACATACATACATACATACATACATACATACATACATACATACACATACATACATACTTACATACATAGGATAGCAAATAAATAGGATTAAGGATAAATAAAATTGACAGATAATCAGCTAAATAGTAAAAAGGAAGACAACACTGAAAACTGCCAAATTTTAGTCTATGTCAGATTGTTGACATTACATAATAGTGATAACAAAAACAATAACATGATCTGCATGTAAATTAATTCAATAATTGCTCACTGTTACATAATCATCAGTTGACAAAAATGATGTAACTTTCATTTTATTATGTTTTCTTGTTGTCTGTTTTGAAATGAAATGAATCACATGTTAATAATATAATTTAGCTTTTCAAGGCTTATAATTAACTATTCCATAAAAATTATAGATACAGGAAAATTACTGGAGAATATTGAATTTTTAAGACACTTTTGAATATGAATATGTCATGTTTTGTTAAATTCGAAACTAAATCATTGATCAGAAGCTGGACCTGCTTGACCTAATTTCCTGCTGTGGACCATTGATGTTGACCATCACTGCATAGGTTTTTGAAACATTTTTTGTGCTAAATTTTCGCTTCGCGAAACGGCCTGCGGCCGTTTCGCTGCGCGAATATCAACTTAGTCATGTGGTCAGACACTTGCGCATGTAAACGAAACATAAACCTCAACACATCGACTCACAGTCATTCACAGCCAGTTAGCATACCCAGCCAGTCATACAGCTAGATAGTGCAAGTGTTGGCATCCAGCTTGGTCATCAATAGCCAATCACTACCAATCAGGTGAATTCATTGATCTCTGTTAATCTGATCGTTGCCATCACAAAATGCATGACCTGTGGAAATACCACTGACCATTGATTGTTGACAATGTAGTCAATGTGATCACTGTTAGTCATGTCAGACTATTGCAATTCATTGTTAGTCAGAATATAGTTAGAGAGTGGAGACGCAGCACAACAATAACTTATAAATTTTACATTACTCCAACCTGAACTGTTCAGAATATCCAGAAAAAAAAGCAAAAATTCGATACCTAACAAAAATACTATGTAATGACAGTCATGATGTCAAGTGCATCAAAAGCAAGTCAACAACACCAGGAGCCTCAACTTGCATATATCCAATTCTGGGATAAAATTGGAGACAATCAAGTGTAGAATATCATAATTACAGTGTTGTTCAGGTTAATCTTAATTCACCATTTACATTGACCCCAATTGATCTTTATAGTAGTTGCCATCTAGACTATCTAGTCGTAAAGTAAAACTGCTATATATCACCTAGCAAGCCAGCAAGGCAATGAATGCTGTTCCGCCAACTTCCATGAGGAATTCGCTGAAGCAGCAACCAGTGAATAATTCACGGATGGGATATATATGTTTAACAAAGCTGAATAATGTTTTTTTTTTTAATGACTAACATTGAAGAGAAGGCACAGGAAAATATGATGAAAACTATATGGTGTTAGGATTAAAACTTGTTTAACAAGTCAGGTTCAATCAGCCAGTTTATCCTAGAAGATCTACAAGCCTACCCAAAAGAAGCCAGGTCCGCTTAAGAGTACCAAACTACCAAAGGACCTATGGTATGGTTATGGATGGATGGTTTGGGCTTTACGTCCTGTATTTATGCACTTGGTAGGCTAATTAGGAGAGGATGAAGACACAGCAATGAGGCGAAGGATGATAGAAACTGCCGTTCAACATACGTCCAGGTAACCCGGCCACAGTGGGAATCAAACACGGGACTCAACGACTAGCAACCCAATGCACTACCAACTGAGCTAACCCCACTACCCCCAGGAATGGTATACTGTAATGGGAACATACATTTACTCAAGATCATAATTCTACCTTCGTGAATTCCCAGTAATTTCTCACCTATATTATTCTGTTTGTCCATATGCTTAGCATGTTAAATAGTTAGCATATTGTAGAAGCCAACATTTTATTAGTCTAGCAATGAAAACCTCCTGATAAGAATGCCTAATACTGTGTACTCTGAAGTATGTGAGTAAATAATAAACTTCACCAATCAATACACTGAAGAGTACGTGCATACCATTCTTGTTTACCTTCCCATGGATTTGCTCCTAATCTAATAATTATAAGCAGCTGCCTACACAATATTATTTCATTATAATTATATTTCATCACATAATGACCTGTAATATGGATCAAGATTGGAGTTATTTCAACAATTATGACCTTTTGAAATACACCTGGGACCAGGCAGCAACCTAAAATTTATAAACTAAAAGACACAATCAATCTGTGTGGGTGAAACCAAATTTTCCTCAAAAACTTGTTCATGATTACAGTTCCTACACTCTCTTGCAATTTGCAAAGAAGCTTCATATACTACATAGAAGGCTACAGGGACTACAGTTACTACCTATTCAACAATGTCAAACAAGATAAATAAGCATAAGTCTAAATAAGGAAGAACCCATGGTCAACATGGTCTATGGCATTGGATTCATATTTACATTTGAATGATACCTGATCACCACTGATACAATCTCTATAAACTCTCACATCAGATATGACAATCTGATATCACAGGTAGAATTTCCCAGGCTTAAGTGTGTAAGATAATATCTATAACTTCCAATCTACAAGTAGTCTTCAGGTTCATGGCTCACTCTAGCAGGAGAACATAGGCTGTATTACTCTGTAGCCTGACCTGGATTGTAGGTACACCAAGATTGCATGACCAGACTGCAATATATTGCATGCTAAGATCTCTCTGCCTCACATTTTGACTGATCTTTTTGATTGTTGCACACTAATAGCCCCTATTACAGGCCTTGAACACCTGAGCTATGGAGTATGGGGCTAACTTCATGCCAAGCCCTTCTTCAGCAATTGTCTGACAACTTTAACATGTCACATGAACATTGCTTACACAGTTTTTTGCTTACACAGTTTTTGTTCAAAGAATCCCCATAAATCTGTTGATTACAAGATTTTGTAATTTGGCAGTCATTGGTCAGTAGATCATCTTGTTTTCCATCATTAATATTGTATCATTTCGATTATCATATTATTTTTATATATGCGTATTTAACTGTGAAAATATATGATATGATATATATCATATCATCATATATATTGAAGAACATTAATTTTACACTCATCACAATTGATAGGATAAGAAAGATTTACACTCTGGACATGACATCACAAGTAGCTACAAGTTACAAGCTGAGAGCATGACAACACACTTGCCCATTTTAAAAGCATCAAGCAAAAGCATCAAGCAAAAACTTCAAGCAAACATTTTTCCAAATTCAACAAACATTTTTTCCAAATTCAAGCAAACATTTTTGAACATTATCACACCACAATTTTCAACATCAACAGCAATGAGTGGAATTATCAAGGTATTCTCACAGGCTGAATAAGTGGTTATAGTGATACAGAAATCTCAACCTGTGTAACTTGATAACAGCATCATTCTTACAATATCACTTCACATAATCACCAAGGTTAAGCACTTGGATTTTGCCAAGAAGGGCCAAAGAATCCATTTTAAAGATAATTTACAACCAGGTGAAGCTGTAATTGCTCCAGTGAGAGTATCAAACTGCTCTACAAAAGCAGTTCCAAGAAATGAGTCATACCTTCTAAAATATCCTTCAGCAAAATAATATCAGCTCCATATCTTTAACAATGTACACAATGTTAAGTAGTGTAATAAAGTACATAATTCACATCCCTGAGTCACCAACACCAGCATGCATGACAGTAGCAAGACTTATTCCGTCCAATTTCGAGAAATACTGCAAAGTCGTCAGCAGCTGATGACAGTTCCCTAATTTCTCTGGAGCCTTCGGGTTCTTTTCCTCATTATGTAATGGATAGGTCTGCCAAAATTTATAGAGCTAGTTGATACTGTGATACAACATTTTGCCAAGTTTGGAAGTTATAGTAGCAGCAGTTACTTTCTAAGTAACCTGTCAAAGATGATTTTGAGCGCTGCCGAAGTCATGGCTGGGCCATGACACTGAGAGAGGTTCATGGGAGGGAGATGACATTGCTGGGATGAGTGTCATGTGGGCCTGAAGACACCGTCTTGACCTGACGGTAATTTCCTTGACTGCTCAGTGGTCTGAAGAGGAGGACAATTCTCAAAGAAACTTCCAAGATTTCATCCGGCTGTGACTCACCCTGTGAGTCCCAGTGTCTGTTCAAGGGATCTATTTCCTCGTTTCCATAAAAACTTACCAATCATTTAAAAAAAAATTGTTTAAACATTGTGCAATCCTTCAGAAGTAATAGCTCTGTTCACGATAAAAGAATATATGACTTACCCATTCCTAGCGAAGTTGGCCCATGCTCTCATCATCGCGATGCTCAGCTTTCCCTCCTCCTCGGTGCCATGTACATCACCCATCACGAACGGCATCTCTTCGCCGTGGATCGCTTCAATGTGACTCGGTCGATGGTCTATTACGAATGACGGCTTGTGAGCAAATTGGTAAAAAAAGACCCTCCTTTCTCCCTTGCGGGTCATTAGTCTAGCGGTAAGATCCACGGGACCAGCGAAATCCAAGTCAGTTATGAAGGCAATGAATTCGCGACCCAATTGAGCAGCGTCTCTGCCGCAAGATGCGTATTCCAGCAACATAGCACTGTGGATGACATCCACGTTATTGTCATAATACTTATTGAGGTAAAGAGTCATGAGATCCTCATAATCATCCTGCGATAAGCCAGATTTTAAGTCGAGGTTCAGCTGATCAACAACCGAGTAACCGTCATGCGAATTGATGCCTAGCAAATAGTCCACAGGGTTGAATTGACCAGCGTCTAAAAGTTTTAACGGGTCATCCGGAAGAAACTTGCCGTCAACGACAGGTCTGAACCTCCCAGCATATTGGCTCACTTCTTCTTGAGCATCAAGTAACTGTTCAGGACTAACTTTCCGTAAGCATTCTAACATCCGCCTGTAAGGATTAATTGGGCAAGAAACGGTTTCTGCCAAAGCTTTCGAAGCTTCCACAGGTTTAGCTTGGATGGCGCTAGGGGTCAGCATCGTTCCGCTATGGCTTATAGCTCGGATGAACATTCCACGACTGACGGGAGAGACCACATGGAACCCTACACTCACTCCACCAGTACCACCTCCGAAGATCGTTATACTTTCCGGATTTCCTCCGAACTCGCGGATATTATCCCAAATCCAGTGCATCGCCATCTTCTGATCCAGTAATCCAAAGTTCCCTCTGGCTAGCTCATCCAGAAGACTGAAAAATCCAAAGACCCCAACCCGATATTGCACTGTCGCTACGATAACATCCCCCCTGCCCGCTAACCTCCATCCTTCGTGAATCGCCGCTATCTCATTGGCGAAATCAGCTCCTTGGATCAAGATCATCACAGAAAGAGATAACGTATTAATATGTTCCACATCCGACAAGTTCCGAGGAATGTAAAGGTTCAGATACAAACAATCTTCGCTGGTTTTCGTCTCTGAAACTTTCCTCGATGTTCCGTAATGTCTTTCGTATATCTTGCTGAAATTCTGGATGTCCTGGATACAAGATGGTCTGAAGTAGGTGGCATTCCATATCTTCGCTAACGGCCAACCTAAATGCTTCTTTGGATCGCTGAATCGTAGATCTTCAACAGGAGGTTTCGCATACGGTACTCCGAGGAATCTGCTGTAGGTGTAGTCTCCATACTTGATGACTGACCCTCGTAGCTTGCCTGCAAAAGAAAACAAAGGGTATAAGTTCAACAAATAATTTATTAAAAACTACATCCCAATATTTCATCACACAGTTTCTCCAGACTCTACAAGCCCTCTGTATTTTCCGATGCCACTCTCTGTGGCAGAGGGACTCTAGAAATACAAATCTACCAAGAATGTTGACATTAGTTACATAATTTCTCATAAATAGTAGGTAGTTGTTTTGGATTTGATTGTGTAACATCAACTTCTGTTGTCAATTATCTGCAACTGGTTTTTGTCATTTTGTTTTCTTTCACCTATTGTCACTTCATAATTTCTAACTGGCACTCATGACTTAGGAGTATAAACATTCATTTTATTATGCAATGTTGCTGTTATGAATCAATAACATTTAAGGATTCCCACGCTTTAAAGAAAACAATGTTGTTTGAAGTCCACTCTGCCTTTTCTGGCTTCATATGCATGCTGTTTCTGGCTCTTTTGCACTGCCAATTCCCGGAGACTGCAGTGCAATGCTTGCACTGCCCAATAAGTAAAGCAGTCTCATGGAGACTGCAGTTCCTCATATGACGCACTACTTCCAGATGAACAATTTTATTAATGAATATGTATATATCCCTTGCGAAACATGCACATAAACTAGTTCTAAACAACATTTTATTTATTCCACTTGAATGCTTTACCATCTCTGAATTAATGGAGACCGCAAGGTCTCGGCGGCGAAGCCGCCGTGACCTGCAGGTCTTCAAATGGTAGAAGACAGAGCCACACAGGGATATACCAAGCAAATCTTGTGCGTGTGCCAAACAAAAAGTGGCACCGTTTATGTGACGTCATTACTGAGTGAGACACAATCGTGATGACGTCACAATAAACATTGTAAGAGATGACGTCACGTCACTTTCATCAAGCTATAAATAAACCATCAGTGCTAGTTTGTAACGTCACGAGGAGACAGTGCTCTCTGGAACAGCTGTTATTGAATTCTAAGCTGAAGTTAAAGTTGCCCTGAATGATAAAATTCTTTGATAATTATTGATGGTTTTAAGTGTAGAATAATGTATACTTGTGATCAATAATATTTTTGGTTAATTTATGAAAGTGGTTCTTTGATTAAATAAATTATTCAGTTATTTCCTTTACATTTTCGTGATAGTGCCTCCCACCTCCAGCACATTCATTTTTGATGACGTCACAATATCCATTGTTAAAACTATGTAGTTATAACCTAACAAATTCTTACAATGCTGATGACGTCACAAAATGACAGCAAGCTGCATTGTTGCTTTTTTTCCGTGCGTACCCGAAATAAATCCAGGGGTCATTTAGTGCATTTAAATGATTTTTTGAGTGGGAAAGAATCATCCTACAACAAAGAAATTTTACACACCAGTCAGAATGATCACGATATACAAGACCATGTAAAAATTAGAAAAAGTTTTGGTGAAAATCTGATCTATCATTCAGAGTAACTTTAAGTCGACTGCTAACTGCCCACCAATTGGGGGCTTTATATTTTAATGGTATTGAAAGAATGTTGACATGTACTATTGTAGTGTAGTATGCATCGACATTTGTGAGACATTGAAATAGCACTGTTTACGGATAAGTTTCAGGTTTATGAAACTTGATCAATGCCTTATTTGTGAACTGTTATATGAAAAAAAACTATTGAATTGTATTTGGGTGTGCATAAAAGAAACAACAGCTTGTTCAGACAAGAGGGACACGTCCTGAAATCGTCATGATGATCAAGGGATGTGTCTCTGTCTCATTGGCAGATATGCAACATGTGACTGTTTGCTGCACATATAAAAGCTGGATAAGATACATAGAAAATAGAGATCGGGATGCAGAGAGGGCCGAAGATTTATGCAATGCAGTAACAGAAAGCAATTGTAGTTGTTGCTGGATCAGCAGCCGCAGATTCCGGCATCACATGAACTAACCATTATTGCAACTGATACTACTCCTTCGGGGTATTTTCACCAACAGAGACAAAAAGCAAGGTAGGCTATATAATAGTTTTATGTTTGTACATATTTATCATATATAATATATTATCCAAGTATTTAATCAGGAAGTATACTAGGTGGCATGTTGGAAAGGTGAAAACGATTCCTGGAGAATGCCCTAGCAGTGATAAGGAGTATTTAATCAGGAAGTATACTAGGACGCATGTCGGAAAGGTGAAAACGATTCCTGGAGAATGCCCTAGCAGTGATATGGAATGTTGATTGAAGAATCCATCGGAGTATGATGGTGTCTCAGCATTATGATATTGATTTAGTTATGTTATGCTATTAGCTGGATGTCTCTGTGGGTGACAGTACACTTGGGGATGGTATTCAGGTGTAGTATATGGGTTTATCACATTGGATTAATCTGACATTTAATAATTTGAATACTTTACTTGTAGTGTTTGACTTTGGAATATTCATGTTAACGTCATAGTGAATAAATCATTGCTTAAGTTTAAACTAACTTGTTTGTTATATGTGTTGCATAATCAAACTAAGATCGGTTCAGTATCTGTCAATTGCAAAAGTGGTATTTCACCGTCATCTCACAATCCCCAATCATCAAGGTGGAGAACTGTATTTAGAAGAAGAAGAAGAAGAAGATCAGAATTACAATTGCATATCTAACATACATATTTAGTAATTGATATATATAAAATATAGAGGACCTGTAAGTTCCAGGCGAGTCTCTATTACATGGTGGAGAACCGGGGCAATTGACGGACTGAATTGATTTAATGATTTCTCTGATAACTGGTGAAATGTTTTGATTATATGACATATATACTTTTGGTATGACTTTCCACTCTCTCCATTCGGTACTTTTGGGAATAAGGCTTTGTAATATTATGAAAGTCTGATTGTGTTATCGCACACATTCTTGTATGGCTTATCAATGAACCTGTACAGGCGTCAATATGTTCATTCACTGAGAGTACAAAGCCTTACAATTTGGCTATGGATTTGATTTCAAAAAGCCAATAAGTAACATGTTGGACATAAGGCATTTTATGACAGATGAATGTGTTAACAACACAAGACACAGTACTTTTCAGCGTTCCATGCATTACTGAATTCCATCATAAAGAATACTAATTTTACTGTTAGTCTCATTTCAGAATTTTGGACATACAATGTAATAACAAGCAGCATGGATGAGTATGTTAGGACCAGTATCATCGAACGACATAACAACAAAGTCTTAACTCAAAATTGCTTTTTATAAAAGAAAAAAAAAACACTCCATATTCAAAATTATACTTTCCATAGACAACCTATATCCGTGGATGGAACATCAAATTGTTTTACAAGTTGATGTTCATGCCACGTATATCTGAAAATAAATTAACTTCACTGTGTCATTTGACACCAGGCAGAAAATTGAAAGAGAGAGACCACTTTTATTCCAAATTCAATTTTTTAGTAAACTGTTGAGAAAATGTATTACAAATGAAAACATTTATAATTTTCCCAAATTCTATTTTATAGTATAAATTGCCTGGTCAGTACACAAACTTGTGTGCTTACACGCTCAAGCTATAATGTGCCAACATCAATTTACATTGATTAACTTGACAGTGGGAAAAGCAGCTGTGTTATGTATCAATAGCCATTGAAACGGCATGAAATTAAATTATTATTATATAATAGACAAGAATCCGCGGATTCAAAGCTAGCCATTTGCTATTTCATTAAAGGGGCAGTGATTAACATGGAATGGGTTGATAGCAATGTTGACCTAATCTATAGTATATCCATACTGAAGACATGTAAATAACAATTTGAAGAATGTGAATAATATCATGAAATCCTCGAAAATAAAAGGCAACTTGCAAGCTGCTTGTAAATTAGCCACAAAATCAATTTTTGCTGTTGTAAAATAGGAAACAAAATGCATGAAAGCAAGCACCTCTAAAAAAGGATTGATAGGAAATCAAAGAAAAGAAAGAAATCTCTCTATACCACCAAGGTTCTCTAACATATCACAAGAGACCAGCAACCTAAGTGAAGAGGCCCAGCTGGTATAGGTCTGATCCACTCAGCTGATAGTGCCTTGTCGGTAGACGGCACACAAATGGCATATATGAGAAACTGTGCTAAATCACGAGAATCCAAAATCAGGAATTTGTTTCATAATATGAAGGGACACCACCTACCTGGCTCTGTTTGTCTACATCTGGTGTCTCACAGTCACATAGGTCTCTCAGCTATACATGTACCTATGTATACTTGCATTCAGTCATGAACAGTTTTGGGTGGCATTCAAAAACTAACTGACAATAATATAATTTCATACAAATTATATTGAATTAGGCCCAACTTTGTCTACCTTGAGACTATTATCTCTCTGACTTTCCTGATATTGTTTTATGAAGCTGGCTATTGGCTGATTCAATGCACCACTGGGGTGTCCTAACTTGATATTAAACAGGTAGCTAATTATCATTTTCAAAACCACTGCATTGTGATAAGTATGCCTAATATCCATTACACCTGTATGCCTATGTTACATTTGACTAACTTATCAATTCAACCATTCAGAGTGTCTATATTCAGAATTGTTAAATTTGAGTACTAGTATTTATATTCAATCATCACACAAAGGTCTACATGTTTCTCACCGAGCCACTGTTTGTGTGATGATTGACTATAAATATAAACTTCCAAAGGTCAGGATTAAGTTTACACAGTTGAATACAAGTGTTTTAAATTGGCATTGTGTGCTGTGCCCAGTTTTAGCCTAGTTACAACTGACATTGGCATCAAACCATATTGACACAGGAAATCCAATGCATTGTATTGTATCTAATTACACTCCTGAAAGGTAATTGCTGTTAGACCTGTCAGGGAATGAACTCAAGATACTGCAAGGCTTATCCACCAGAGGGCTATTTTCATACATACAGTGGACCTGCTGCCACCTAGCCTGTTCTTGGTTCACATGGTTTCATGGTTACATGGTTACATGGTTACACGGTTACACGGTTACATGGTTTGTTTATGGTTTCAGAATCCCATATACACATCACCCATTCCAATAGCTACGCCTTTGGCTAGCTAAAAAATGCCTAAAGCTGCCTAATCTAAAGTCGTACCAGTTATTAAATTTACTCAACATCCAGTTAAATACGAGTATTGGACGTATGACATCTTTAGTTAATAATAGCTTGTCTCTAATCAGTATTCCGAAGCAAAGGTGCATAAAAGTAGGAAAAACCATATCATAAGATTTGTCCAATGTAATTGTAACAACCCATTACTTACTGTGTGTAAACCAGCAGTACAATGTGTTGCAACACTGTTCATGTGGTATATCTAGCCGAACAAGCTGTTTCTTGCCAAACAAACAGTTATTTATCATATTATATGATTTAATATCAAATTCTTTTGTCACTTTTTGCCCAATACTAATGTCTCATTCACCTGTCAAGAAAGCATGGCCTTGTCAGTGAAAGCCTACATCTGCCAATGGAACAGCAAAAAGACAAGTGAGCAGGACGATTCATCAACTACCAGGATCCTCGGCAACTCTTCTCAGCACTCAAGCCTATGTCGGTCAACAACCAAGTGATAGATGGGCAGATGTGATGAAGAGTCCCACAAACACAGTACAAGTCATTACTTCACTACTACAGACTGTCATCAGCCTGAGTCCATAATAAAACCAAGAGAACCAAAGGATTGACCACCGATCACTGCAATAGTCGCTGGAGGCATGCAGTCCAGATGTTGCCATATCCCACTGAACAACAATTGGGGACTTCAAAAGAAAAACCTGGTTATGTGGAAGGGCAGCAACAATAGTAATGACGTCACACCATCAGATGTCTCCTCTCTTGCCGCAACTACGTGGATGAGGGCAGCATGGACATCGTGAATCTTACTCCTGGAATCATCGAAGCTGCTCTGGCATCATTTACAGCTTGTTGTGTTTTCTATGAAAACACAAAAGGTTGAGGGGCATGTAGTGTAGTATGCATCGACATTTGTGAGACATTGCAATAGCACTGTTTACGGATAAGTTTCAGGTTTATGAAACTTGATCAATGCCTATTTGTGAACTGTTATATGAAAAAAAACTATTGAATTGTATTTGGGTGTGCATAAAAGAAACAACAGCTTGTTCAGACAAGAGGGACACGTCCTGAAATCGTCATGATGATCAAGGGATGTGTCTCTGTCTCATTGGCAGATATGCAAAATGTGACTGTTTGCTGCACATATAAAAGCTGGATAAGATACATAGAAAATAGAGATCGGGATGCAGAGAGGGCCGAAGATTTATGCAATGCAGTAACAGAAAGCAATTGTAGTTGTTGCTGGATCAGCAGCCGCAGATTCCGGCATCACATGAACTAACCATTATTGCAACTGATACTACTCCTTCGGGGTATTTTCACCAACAGAGACAAAAAGCAAGGTAGGCTATATAATAGTTTTATGTTTGTACATATTTATCATATATAATATATTATCCAAGTATTTAATCAGGAAGTATACTAGGTGGCATGTTGGAAAGGTGAAAACGATTCCTGGAGAATGCCCTAGCAGTGATAAGGAGTATTTAATCAGGAAGTATACTAGGACGCATGTCGGAAAGGTGAAAACGATTCCTGGAGAATGCCCTAGCAGTGATATGGAATGTTGATTGAAGAATCCGTCGGAGTACGATGGTGTCTCAGCATTATGATATTGATTTAGTTATGTTATGCTATTAGCTGGATGTCTCTGTGGGTGACAGTACACTTGGGGATGGTATTCAGGTGTAGTATATGGGTTTATCACATTGGATTAATCTGACATTTAATAATTTGAATACTTTACTTGTAGTGTTTGACTTTGGAATATTCATGTTAACGTCATAGTGAATAAATCATTGCTTAAGTTTAAACTAACTTGTTTGTTATATGTGTTGCATAATCAAACTAAGATCGGTTCAGTATCTGTCAATTGCAAAAGTGGTATTTCACCGTCATCTCACAATCCCCAATCATCAAGGTGGAGAACTGTATTTAGAAGAAGAAGAAGAAGAAGAAGAAGATCAGAATTACAATTGCATATCTAACATACATATTTAGTAATTGATATATATAAAATATAGAGGACCTGTAAGAACCAGGCGAGTCTCTATTACACTATACCTATTTTTCATTAAGATAAGAAAGTTACTATTCTGAGAAAAAAAAAGAGGGGGGGGGGAATATTTGTTTGAAAATTACAATCTTTCCTATTAAAAAGGGTATTTTATCTTTCATTAGGGGAGACCGGGGCTGGTTGTCAAATGGGCAGGTTGTCACACAGAATTTAAACATGCTCTATTTCTATTTAAAGCAAGTAGGGGCACAGCCATTGTATATGAAAGTCAGTACAGGAGTAACTTAAATCTATCTGGTGAATATATACCTATGTCATTCAAAATCTTGATGTCATATTGGACATTTTTTTAAAATTCAGCACCGGGGCAGGTTGTCACACTTTCGGGGCAGGTTGTCACACTTTTGGTTAAGAGTTTGAATGCAGGAAGTGAGACTCTGTAAGTCAAATCCTGAATGAGACGAGTTATTTTGGACATGACAGGAATCCCCTACTTGCCCAGTGCAGACCTTAACAATCATGTGACTCTGTACAAGGGTGCTACAAATTTTGACTTATCAAGGCGCCAGAAACGTATTTTGATAAGGAAGAGGGTGAGTGCAGACTGTAGAATTTTTCTGCAAATTCCTTTTGAAAATTTGAAATAGATCTATTTAGACACTATGCCTTTTCTGCTTACATCATCAATCATCAGTAGAATGTACTAAGGATATGACAATTTAATATCCATGAGAGCGTGACAACCTGCCCCGAAAGTGTGACAACCTGCCCCGAAAGTGTGACAACCAGCCCCGAAAGCGTGACAACCTGCCCCGAAAGTGTGACAACCTGCCCCGAAAGTGTGACAACCTGCCCCGAAAGCGTGACAACCTGCCCCGAAAGTGTGACAACCTGCCCCGAAAGTGTGACAACCTGCCCCAAAAGTGTGACAACCTGCCCCGAAAGTGTGACAACCTGCCCCTGTGACAACCAGCCCCGGTCTCCCCTATTCATATTTTATCAAAATAGGAATTTGCTTTTCTATTTCTTGCAGATCATAATAGCTACACATGCGGTCTCTCTATGCTTTGGCATTTATCATATTATTCAAATTACTGTAGTTTTCTTCTTTTTTTCGGGGAGGTTGGGGTGGGTCAAACTAGAACCCCTCTTACTGTGAAAATATCCTAGAGACCAAGACAGCATACTTCTGTTGAAAAAGATCAGAAATGACATATATAGGTTTTTCAAAGATACAAACATACACAAGTCTTCAATGCATAAAAGTGATAAGTGTTCTTGATGTCATCATGCGTGAATAGGCCAATCACCAGCTGTACAATGAATATAGTACTACATACTACACAGTAGTACACAGATCTATATTTAGTGTATTGATTGAAGCTTTGAAATTGCTACAGTTAACTGTTCCAGCTGCAAAACAAGCAGCCAAAAAAAAAGAAGGGAAGATGAATCTGTGCAAAAATATGTCAAAGCAATATGTGTGGATTTTATAATCCATTGCCCTACAGTTTATTGAGAATCAATCACATCACACATAATTTTGTGATATAGGTATCTTTACACTAAATTTCAGAATTGATCCAACTCCAGCAGACCTTCAATCTTTTATATCAGCTAGCTGTTTGTATCAAAGGGCACACCTTACCAAGTATAAATTTTTTTTAATGAAAGCTGATGGATGGATGGATGATTGGGGCTTTACGTCCTGTATTTATGCACTTGGTAGGCTGATTAGGACAGGAGGAGGACACGGCAATGAGGCGAAGTACGATTGAAACAGCTGTCCAACATAGGCCCAGGTGACCCGGCAAGAGCTGGATTCGAACCCTGGATCCAGCGATTGGCAGTCCAGCATGCTACCACTAGACCCCTCTCCCCCTTACGAAAGTTGATAGAACTGTGATAAAAATATTTCATGACCCTTTAATTCTGAGTCATTCATTCATTCTTTTTTTTTTCAATTTTAGGTCAATTTTTGGTCAGAAAATTCAATCTCTTGTTCATTATCATTACAATAGTGATTGGATGACCCAACACTTTTTTGACAATCAATCACCCTTTCAAAATAAACAAAGATTTGCAAACTTAGCTTACCCTGTTTTGTATTGAGGACAATGCTGGATTTCCTATGTTCCTTTGGGTCCAGCTGGTTGGCAGGGGAACCCCTTTCAGGGGTGTCAGGCAAGACAGCTGCCGCAGCAAGAATCACTGCCAACCAGACGACATGCTGGAAATGCCCCATCTTGTAAAATCCTCAAAGCATGCTATAATCACCAAATAATTCCTTGACAATGCATGTCTTGGTGTTGTGGCAATATCCTCTTCAATTTTCAATCAAATTCGACACTTTTGAGGTACTCCATTGAAGTCTTGACAGACGTAATACTTCGTTCCAATTTGTAAACAAACCAAAACAACGTCAAACTTTGTTGTTCGAAGTTGAGCGCCAATTGAGCAGACGAACTTCTTGTCAAAAGTTGTCAAAGTATTTCACTGACAGGTGAGTACGGTTATTATGTATCCTAATTCAGGGTTAGTTCAAAACATCCAAAATCTAGAGAAGCAGACGAATTTTGTCTACCTTCCAATGGAACGATGTGCACAGCTCCAAGTCATGCTGCCGACTGCAGGTAGGGCTAATCAGACAGCTTTATCTCACTGTGCTATCATAGGCTGGCCCACATGTCTGTTTACCTCTATGCTCAGTATCGTCTGGCCATGTATATAGAAATGTAAACCAGACATTGTATTAGCATAAGAAGTTATAATCGGATAGGGAAAACCGCATCCATCAACAACTGTTCATCCATGTTTTGGTATACAGGTAAAACATGATGAGAACTCTGAATTAAAAGTTCCTCTCAAGTGTGTGTATGTTCAGTTTAAATGATAAGAATTAAACTTATATTTGTCAACGTTCTATCAACATGGTAATAATATCCCTACAGAAACATAGGTAAAATTCCACAGTAGAATGCACGTGCACTTTCAAAACACTTTCAAAACATTGCACATCAGAGCACAGCTGCTCAGCTGGGTAGCATAACTAAATGCTAAACTCATTCATCACAAAACGTAAGTTGTTCCTTCAGCATAGCACAGCATGTAGTGAGAGCTGTGTGCAACATTGGTACACCAACTTAGGCTCCATGAATTCTGAGCATGTATACTAAAAACATGCACAAAAACATCACTTTTGAAGCTGCTGAACACATCATACATCCATCGGCACAGGCTGAGCACTGAAGTTTCATGTTTTGAATTGCATGGTTCACACCGCCACCTGGCTGAAGTGTGCTGACCTATAGTGCTCAGCCAACCGTGACGATTTAGAACTCCAGACAATGCACGGACCTGACAGGCTCATGTGAGCTCTTGTGTCTCACAAAAGGGTCATTTTTGCTGTGTTAATAATTCATAATCTTAATGAATTCATTTTGACGATCTAGGAAGTTATGAAGTGAAACCTTGTGTCTATAGACTCTATACGGAAAACTTCTTTTAAAAGTATGGTTGTCCATCATAATTATCCGTCTCTGAAGTGATTTTAAAAAAAGTTGTAACATTTCTTCTCTTTAATAGTTTTGAAATGGATCGTTGCATAGGCTACAACAACTTTCAGAAATGAAGTTTAAACAATTTACCTTTTTTTAAAGCCCATAAAAACCATCTTAACACTTCCTCCATTTACAATTTAAGCCTAATTCATAATAACTTTTTCTTGCATGTTGGATCTAATTTACTAACCTTTATCTTACATCAAGCATTTTTCACTGAATTCCTGTGGTTTGCTACAACTTGCAAAAATTGCATGAAAATGATGATCATCTTATCATGCAGAGGGACCTGCAGTCAGAAGTGCTGCTCTTGGGTATTGTTGACAGTGAGGGATCCAGGGGGACTTTCGGACCCCCCTAGACTACCCTGTCTGGACTCTGGATCTGCCACTGGTTGATCCAATTCCAGAGGTGATCCAAAGCATTACAATTTGACAATCACACTAGTGACAGAAAACTGACCTGTGCTAGCCCGCCCAATTGATGTTCATAATTTTACAGCTATTATAGTTGTGGAGAAATTTGATTTTGGCAAGATCAATTGGCTTTCTAAAATATGACGCATCATATCTTAATTTAGCATAAGAATCAGTCAATCAGACACATATCTTGTAGACGGTTGGGGACGAAACCTCGCGGTTGTTGTCCCAACTTAATTCTTTTCATTTGTCAGTCACCATATTGTGCTGATCACAAGGCAAATATTATTGAAATAAAATCTGGGATATCATCCTTTCATTTGCAGGGGCTCAACTAGATGTTTTGGGGCCCGTAGGATCAGGAAGGCTGGGGGCCCCTACCCGCGCCGTCGGACGTCATTTAGTAGGGCTGATCATCGGTTGAAAATTTATGTTCGTTTATTGGACATTTTGCCTACCTGAATTTGTCGCACCTCATTCATGCTGAAAGACTACAGGTCCCCCTGAACTACTCCAATATTATATTTTCAGATGCATAATTCTGCCTGCCTCACTTTTAGACTTACTTTGAAGGGCCTCCACTGATACCTCATTCTTGCTGAAAGACTCTGGGGCCCCCCCGAACTGTTTCAATATTTTTCAGACAAATAATTCTGCCTTTGTGACTTATAGACTTACTTTAAAGGGCCTCCACTAATACCTCATTCATGTTAAAAGACTCAAGGGTCGCCCCATAACTATTCCAACATTTTCAGGTAGTTGAGCCACTGGACCACCTCTTGCAATTTATGTTTGATGCGTCCCTTCCTTTGAAAGAAAGCTTAAATATTTTTTTTATCTGTGGGGGCCCCTAAAGGAATTCAACATTTTTTGGACTTATAATGTATTATATTCTATTCTATAATTGTATCACGTTATAGAATTTAAAGGGCCCCAGGCCCCACTTTTTGTTTTTTTGGTTACCTAGTTGTCTTATATTTGACGTGTCAATTCTTTAGAAATTAATGCAAATACGATGCTAATTCTTCCATGATTGACCCCCAATGGAATTTAATAAAAGCTTTTTTTTGCTTTTAATTTTTTTACCCCACTTTGGGAGTGGGGGCCTCCCTTGAGGGGTGGGGGCCCCCTGAGGGGTGGGGGCCCGTAGGGCAGCCCTAGCCAGCCCCCATGGTAGTTGAGCCACTGTTCATTTGTCAATCCCAATAAGCACTGTTTTACATATAAGTCTGATTAAACTTTTCTTTGCAAGAGATTGTGTCAGACAAGATTGATGGATAAACTTTATTTCATAAGGGTAAATATAGTGTGTCAATAGGCTAAATAGACAGAAAATGTAATATTACATAGCAACAATGAACCAAAATAAGTACAGTATGTCAGATTGTATTGTACATCGTGGACTACCTTACTATTTGACAATATGCCAGCCCCATTTAGCTACAAAGGGAGTAGATTTTTGTTGACTGCCAGAAGTGCAACTGGGAGTCATTTGTCAGTCTTTGTGCTTGTTATTCAAAGTTGCTCGAATTCTTTTGTCATAGTGACATTTACTGGTAAATAATGTAAAAGATCTGAGGATTGACAAGAGTGTTTTTACACCTATTTACTCTCTTCTTTATAATTCTTTTGTGCTGGCTCTTACCTGTGAGCTCTTGTGCAAAGTTAAATGGCTTAGCAATTGTTAAAATGTGTTTCCAAGCACTTACTGAAGAGAGTTTGTGGTTTTTAACAGCCAGGTACACTCAGCAATAAATACCTGCTCAGATTTGCTGAAAGAAACTAAGTAAAGTGGCCAAAAGTAAAAATAAAAGAAGTATAAAAACTTGTACTATTGAGTTTGTTCAAGCTAATTGATTTGAGTCATTCACCTGTGGGCTCATTGAGAGATTTTTTCTACAGGTAAATTGTTTCAAAACTTAAGGAAAATGTGATAATTTAGACAGATTGAGTGGTTAGACCACTTGAATTTCAAATTATGTAAATTCGTGCAATTATGACGTTCACAACTGTCTTCTCTTTTCATTTCAGGTAAATTTGAATTCTTTTCATTCTTGGCGTTGGCATAAAGTTGTGGAGCTTTCTTGGTGTATCTGCATGTGTGTTTGAAAAATCTGCATGTAAATATGTTTAATTGTGCTTGATATATCTGATGATCCTGATCATAAGTTTTGTCTTGATACATTGTGCTAGTTTTGGAAAATCAATTTTTCATGCACTTTTGGGCAGAACATTTTGTGAATTTAATATTTTTGGGACTATTTGGGCATTTTTTTGGGCAGCCCAATATATTCTGCAGGTAATTTTGTTCTTCAAACATCATGCACATTGTTTCGTTCTTGATTATTACATTTGTAGGCCTACATTTTTCTAAATAAATTTATTGATAGTTTGAAGAATCACAACAGAATTTTAACCTTCAACAAATTTATAAACCCGTTTGTAATATATATATTAGAAATTTAAAAATGGGGACCATTTCAAGCAGTACAAAACATATCCAACCCCCTTAATTTGTTTTTACCAAAACCCCTTAATTCTCTTGCATTGCTACACTACAAGGGCTTTTCATACTTTAAAGTGGACCTTGTTGTCCTAATGATAATGGGTAGGACATGCCCTTTTCATGCAATAGGGGTGTAGAATATAGCCCTTTCAAAGTCTAGGACCTTTGCATGAAAGGTCAAAGCACACAATGGGTCAGAACAATTTGAAGGTCACTTTCAAGATTTAGGACTTATCCTAGCCAAAAGGGTGGAATGACCTGTTTGATATCAATTACTGTACAAGGAATTTAACAAGGCATGTTAAAGGTGATTTGTGTTGAATTGTTGTGTGAGGATTTCAACAGCATATCATAATACCTTGACGAATTGTTGAACAAATTTGTGATTCTTAAGATTTTCAGGTTTGTCATATATTATTGAGTTAATTGATAGTAGTCACAGGTCTTCTGTAGGCCCATATACGAGTTAGTGATAATATAAGATTGTCTCAGGATAAAAATTGTAATTCTCAGATTTTTGGGATTTCATTGAAAATATTATGTGCCTTACGTAACACAAATTTATACCAAAACTAAATGTGTGAAAAATTCTAATTTTTCATGATTTTTGATCTCTTCCACATGTTTTATCTACTTATATCCTTTCCCCCCTTCATTTATTGCAATTTTCACTTCTTTCCTTTGAAGTTTGGAGCTCTTACAAAGTTACAAATACCAGCCAGACTTTCTCTTTGTAATTTCTGAACAATTAAAGGCCAGCTTATTATGTTCCAGCTGGCTGCAAATTGATATATGATAAATGTTTGATTAGCTATTGTATGGGTGGCCTCAGTGTCACTCTATAATGTGTTTAATGAGTTTTTAGTCACACCAACAACTGTAAATGGTAAAGGTGGATTTCTACTGTAAACAGAGAATGGAATCTGGGTGATGTTGTGATGTATTGGTTGTTTGTTTCTACATATGTTTATTAAGGCCAGACATAGTCAATTGCTAGCTTCTCGGATCGACCGACTCAACAGATTTTCTCCTATGGAAAAAATTGAGCGTACACACAATTTTTATTAAATTGACTTTTAAAAAAAATTGAGATTACATTTTTTTTCCATTCTAAATACCGACCAAACACAGAAAATGCTGCAAGAAGATCAGACTCATCATCTGAGAAGCTAAAGATCAATTATGTCTGTAAGTTGTTATGTTACTGTAGGTCTACACTTTGCAGTCTCATCCTTTCATATTGCCATGACATGCATTTTAAGAAACTTGAGTCAAAATTGCCGAAAAGTTCAAGGCAAAATAAAAACAAAAATCGGTAAGCATGTGAAAAAGCATTAAAATTGTAAAAAGTGACCAAAAAGTGCTAATATTTTCATGACATCATGCTCAGGTGGACACATTGTGTCATGGGAATGTTCTCTGAGCTGTGTCAATAGACAAACCATGCATAACTTTTGCCATAAAAAATGAGTTAATTTTTTTTATTAGTTGCATGACTTACAAATATAATGGGCCTAATTTTATGCTAAATTGTCCAATTGTAGCATGTTGATCTTTCAATCATCTGGGTTAAGTTGCTACACTCTCAGTCATAAGTTATTGGACGCATCTGCATTTCCTGAGAAATTGACCATGATAAGCTACCATCACCAAGATTAATGTAGGGGCATTAACTCCGTGATACAGTAGCTATATGTATATACAGTGCCACCTGTAAGTTAGTGAAACGCATGATATTGTGCCATTGAATCAATGCTTAACATCCTCAACCAAACTGCTTGTTGAAGCATGAATTCTCATCCAATGAGAGGAAAACATATTGGGTCATAAAGGCTGATATGTGAGGCATGTGGCATAACAATGGCAGCCAATTTTCTCTGCTGCAGTCGGAGTTAGGTATGGGTCAAAGTCTTTGATAAGTAAGTGAACCACCCTTCCCTGTGGAATTACATTTGGCCTGTGTTTCACTTACTTATCAAAGACATTGATGCAATGGCGGCACTGTATATACATTCTGTGAGGCTTTTATAAAAGTAGAATGTGTCAAACAAGAAACAAAATGCAGAAATTTAATATTTAAAACAAGATCATTTCTTGGGTCCTATTGCGAGAGATAGGCCATGGCCCATGTGGAAAATGTCTTTTGCAGAGGAAGTGGACACGCTTCAGAACACATGGCCACAGGCCAGTTATTTTTGTTTTATTTTGTTAAATTTTTGAGGGGCTGGGGTAGTTTTAAAAACTCCGGAAATGCACCTAATTGGGACTTCAAGAATAATTGATTGTCTGGTTTCTTGGTGCATAATCAGCAGCTGCTCATTGTTGAGGTAAAGGTTGCATACATTTATCATCAGTCCATTTTCTCTTTAATAAATGAAAATTGAATTAATTAAATGTCATCTGCAATATTGAAATACTGAAAATGCAACCTGGCGTATTCAGATATATAATTATGTCTATACATACATGGGATGGCTGTGATACAGTCCTGTCAGATGGCTTTCAGAAAGTACTTTTCTTTAATTTATGAATTTAAAAAGTATACACTAATGCAATAATTATGCATGTATAAAGTGTCGGTACACCAATATTACAACACAGATGTGAAAATTGATTGCTTGAACCTTGGATTTCGAAACAAAATTCTATCATGTTAAATCTCCATATCGTTTTAAAATCCTCCGAACAGTTGATTAAATAATTTAGCGATAAAAAGTTATGAGATGAAAGAAAGTTTGGTGTCTCATGAATTCAGTATGCAAATCTACCCTTGGTACAAAATTCTGTCAATCCCATATAATTTATGCCTTGTACTTAGTATTCAGAACTGTGTTCTATGCTTAGGCAAGTAAAAGATCCCTCTCTTGGGAACATGGTGTACCTTGGTGTGGACTTACAGCCTTGTCATCTCATCATCACATTTGACTCTTGCCGCTAGGGTTGACAAGTTTATGGCAACTTGGTGGTTTCTGCTGAAAAGTAGTTTTAGACACTTTGCTGACGTAAACTGCCTTATACCCCAATTAAATATCTAAGCTCAAAAGGCAAAGTTTTTCTAGGTATTGTGGACATTTAACAAAAATTTGAACATATTCATATATATATTTCTTAATTACTGCAAATAATCCATTCTAAATTCATGACATTCATTGATAATATTTCTACTGACAAATGATCTGTATTTCAATCACTCCAAGGCATGTTTACCTACTTTTGGCCTTTTTGATGGAGCTAATTCTGATTTGGAGTAAAAGGCATTTAAGGCAGTAAAAGGTGGTATTTACCACTTTAAGGCAGTTAACCGCAGTTTGAGGCAGATGCCGTGCTTAAAACAGTTTACGACTGCCTTTTTGCCAACCCTGCTTGCCGCTGCTCGAGATCCTGTATGCTGAAATTATTTCAAAGCCACTCATAACCAGCACCATTGAGAGAAGACATACCCTATTTGACAGATACGTATGGTAAGTGCAGCCGCGAAGCCCAGCCAGAGGAAAAACGAGTACATTTGCAGTACAGAAAAGTACAAAATCAGTATATCCCATATTTGGTATTGGGAGAACATTAGAAGCACACCCCTAATTAGTATTTGCAGTATAAATGCAGTATATCCTATATGGTTGAGAGACCCCAAAATGCAACATAGGTATTTGCAGTACAAATTCAGTATTTTTGAAGCACATTCGCAGTACAAAAGGAGCGCATTTGAAGCGCTCGAATTATAATAACGACGTATCATTTATACTCCCATAATGACCCATATGCAAATCTATACGCTTCAAATACGCTCCCTTGGAGGGAGTACAAAAGAAGCATGCCCAGAGCAAAAAAGAGTATGTTTGTAGCACAGAAACAGTACAAAATCAGTAAATCCCACATATGGTATTGGAGTATATTAGAAGCACAAAAGAAGTACATTGTGCAATGACGATTTGCATGGTTGAGAGACTTTTTCATACAAATTTAGCATTTGCAGGTACAAATGCAGTATTTTCGTAGCATATTTACAGTACAAAAGGAGCACATTTGAAGCGCTCGAATTATTTAAATTATGCTTCATTTATACTCCCGATATGCAAATCCATACGCTCCAAAAATGCTTCCTTGCAGGGAGTATAAAAAGAGCATACTGGCTGCTGTGAATGCTAGCAGGAAGCATTTTTGCAGTACAATCGGAGTACATTTGAAGTATCTAAAAATCAATGCTTCGTTAATTTTATAGGCCACATATAATATCAGTTCCTCAGCCAGATCAATGTAATTAGAATAACTACACATTTAATTACTTAAGCCTAGAGTAAAAAAGAACGCTGGAACAATTTTATATTCGATCTGTACTTTTTGCCGCTATATATAGTAAAATATTAGTATCTAATACTATTGAAATTACGCCAGTAATTCAATGTATTGTAATTAAAAACCTGGACACACCTGAACATTTTCCCCGAGTTCTGGAAGTAAACATGACCCAAATGTGACTGAATCTAAGCAGCCTAAGTCATAGAAGTATAAATTCAGTAGGCCTACATTTAGAAGTTAGGAGGTATATATTTTTCACTATTTGGCATGTACACGAATTTGTAAACCTGCAAAAACGAACATATACACGAATTTAGCATTCGTGTAAGTGTGAAATATTGCCATTCACGAATTTGTGTATGTGTAATTACGAACATTGCAACCTTAAACTTGGCTAAAACTAACTCTAAACCTAATTTTAACACTAAACCCTAATTATATAGCACTTCCACGAATGTTAGTATTGGCAGATGCACGAATGAATAATAAAGCACATTCACGAGTGTTAGTTTTTACAAGTACACGAGCATCTATGCTCGTTTTTTCCTGTCCACGAATTCGTACATGCTCGTTTTTACACCTCCATGAATTCGTGAACATGCCAAATAATGAAAAATATATACATGAAGTTAGAGGAGCACAAATGCGGTACATGATTATTCAAATTGGTTCACCAGAAGTATAAAAGCAGTACATGATTTGCATAGAAGCACAAAATCAGTATAATGGAGTACATTTGCAGCATGGGCCTACATGTATATACTGCTTTTGTACTGATTTTGTACTTCCTCACTGAGAGGCTGTATTGCTTTTATACTCTTTTTTCCGCTGGGCAGTCCTGGCCAACTCCTTGGCGTTCGATCACTAGGGTTGATGATGATCATCATCATCAATGAGCTGAGAGAGAGCATCGAGTCCTCAACCTGTTACACATTTACCCCATGTTAGGGATCTTTTAAAAAAAATTAATTATTTGCCCAGCATATCAATTAAATTTTAGCATCTCATCAACATAACATCTAGCTAGTATTTTGCTTTTGAAGGTCCACTTAATATTTTTTGGATGCATCCCGTAGGGTGTAAACCCTGACAGCCAGACTTTTCAATTGAATGTACATGAACTATACCTGTACTTCCATTACATTGTGTTGTGACTTGAATTTCCCTCTTTAATTTGCTTTGGGTCAAAACGCAACATGATTTGTTGATGTCTCGTGTCAGCCTCGTTCTCAAAATGAGACATGCTGTTTACTGGAGTGACATCTGCTGTTTACCTCAAATATTAACATTCCAATCGAATTCTGGCAACCAACATGGAGATTCAACATGTTTTCCTTGTGCATAGCTCTGTTAACATGGTGACTCTGTTTTACTGCAAATATTAGGTTTTATTTTCATGATTAATGTTATCTGAGCATGATCCATAATTCCCATAAACATTGCAATGGGACTATGGGAGTCTGAGAGAGCTAGTGCAATGTTAGGTACTGTAATTATGATAGTTATAAACATCAAAGACTTTTTGATGATTCACTCTGCACTCATGTAAAAGTTGAACCCATTTCTTATTGATTTATTGGGGTTTGCTAGCAGAATTTGGTGAAGCATACAGACATGATACACTGTGGTTAACATCAAGAGTATCTAGTGCTTCCAAGTGCATGAATCTGGGTCTATAAATTGATTTTGTAATATATTCACACTAATTTTCATCATAATATTGCAGCAAGGTATAAGGTATTCAGTAATTCAAGCATCAGCAAGTGCAGTTGGAACAGACAGTACCGCAAAAAATTTACATCCTGATTTTTTGTTTCTGGCCTTTGGACGACATACGGAGTTCCCCCGTGGCCTAATTAGTAAGTGCGCTTGTCAACTGGCTTTGAGGGCGTGGGTTCAAATCTCACCCCGGGAACTCACTTTAGTCCGAGCCCATGGGACATTAAATGGAGGCGGGATGTATCCAGTGTTCTATGCTGGGGCAACTGAAAGACCCTGGGCATCCCTGAATTAAAAGGGCATGTACCAGACTCACTGTCTTCTCATCATCTCATCATCATACGGCAATCACCTGCTTGATATAGCCCACTAAGGTGCTGCAGAGGCGAAAAACATACAAAAACAATTGGACGACATACGGTGCCAATATTAGTACAGCATTTTTAATAAGCATGTGATTCTTGTGTCTCTTTCCTTTGTCCACGAATGCTCAGAAATCACACAGTTGGCAACTTGAATTATTTATAACATAGCATAGGAAGCAAATACATGTATTGCATCTGTTGCATGGCATCCTCACAATCAGAACAGGACAGGACCTGTATGCTTATCAAAACTGCTTTAATAGGTCTAGACAAAGAGTTCTGCAACAGTAAACCACACAGGTCATGTTTTTGTGGTCAGCTTTGTTTGGAATCTGTGTTGATAAAAGTGGCATTTGACCTTTGGGAAGGGCAGAGAACACCCTTGAAGCAAATTACCCTTTCCTGGGGGGTAATTTTCTGGTAAATTTTCACCTCGTAGATTGTGGGGTCTTGATGGGTTGTGTGGGTCTGGAGTATCTGGACCTTATGGGATATGGATGGTAGGGTAATAGCATGGATTTAAAACTACAATAAATGCTTTTATGATTGTAACTATTTGAATTTGTGAAAAAATTATTTTTCAAATAATCCGCTCTTCGAATATATTACAAATCTTTGTTATTGATGGATTGGCTACAGCCGTTACACCATCTCATTCTCAGGACTCTTTCATTAAAACTTTTATCATACATGACATAACTTTAAAATGTTTATCTGAGAAATTAAAGTTACCTTGTAGATTTTGCATGCACAAATGTGCCAAATTGTTTGGAAGCATAAATGTGATAAATTGTTACTTTTCCATTTCAGTGATTTAAACCAAACAAGGTAATGTGTCAAATTGCTTGCTTTTTTCATTTCAGTGATTTAAACCAAACAAGACAAACAAGATGATGTGCCAAATGTATTACTTTTCTCATTTCTGTGAGTTAAACCAAACAAGATAATGTATCAAATGTATTACTTTTCTCATTTTAGTGATTTAAACAAGCAAGATAATGTGTCAAATTGTGTACTTTTATCATTTCAGTGATTAAACCAAATAAGATAATGTGCCAAATTTATTACTTTTCTTGTTTCTGTGAATTAAACCAAACAAGAAAATGTGTCAAATTTATTACTATTTTCATTTTGTGATTGAAGTTGGCCAAAACACAATTACAAAAAACGTTTAATTAAATTTGAGTTATATTAAATAAAATATTACAAATAGAAGGATTCCTATCACGGAAATGAAACTTTGTGAATTCCACCTCAATCTATACATAAATCTACTGAGTAAGTTTGAAAATTTTGGTTAACTGCCAACCAGGTCACTTTGAGGTTTGAATAACAGGCATTTTTGTAAATATTGCAAAATTTTTATTTTTCAAAATTAACTCACAGCAACAATTTGAGAGGTAAAGCTCATCTGATAAATTGGAAGAACTCATTTGGTCCTATTAAAGCCAGAAAAAAATGTACATGGTTGAGTCACTAACCATTTTCTCTAAATTGACAAATAATTAACGGCACCTTTTCGGCGATTTTGCACTTTTGTCCATTTTTTAGCCCCTGTAGAAACACAACTAAACCAGAATCATGAGTTTTGATGTCAAATATGAAATATTTGGGTGGAAGTTGTTCCAGTGTAACAATATAAAATAAGTGGTATTTGGGGAGTTATAAACCTCTGAAGTTAGCTGAAACCACTATTTCGAAAAAAAATGAAAAAATAGCCTTAAATTTCAAGGGCTCCTATCTCGGTGAGTTTTTGAGTCACAGACCTACAAATTTTCAAAAATAGCAAATACCTGGTAAGTGAACAACTGTGCATTTTTTCAATTTTTTTTCTGAAGGGGTCACCTGGGGCATTTTTCTAATTCTGGGTGATTTGACATGTAATGACCCTCTTCTCATTTTAGTGATTTAAGCCAAACAAGATCATGTGTCAAATTGCTCACTCTTCTCATTTTAGTGATTTAAACCAAACAAGATCATGTGTCAAATTGCTCACTCTTCTCATTTTAGTGATTTAAGCCAAACAAGATCATGTGTCAAATTTGGTACTTTTCTCATTTCAGTGATTCACACCAAACAAGATAATGTTTCAAATTGCTTACGTTTTTCATTTCAGTTATTTAAACCAAATTAGACAATGTACCAAATTTATTACTTTTCTTATTTCTGTGAATTAATCCAAACAACATGATGTGTCAACTTGCATTATCTTGTTTATTTATTTATTTCATTTCAGTAATTTACTCCAAAGAGAGAAACACACATTATCTATTTGAAATAGATAATGTGTGTTTCTCTCTTTTCTCATTTTAGTGATTTGAACCAAACAAAAGATAATCTTATTTTAGTAATTTTAAATAAATGGCCTACATAGTTTAGCCAGCTTTTACTTTCCTTAGCAGGCTTAGCATGCTCATCTGGATTCACCCCTGTGGCCCTCATATCAGTTTAACATTGATAATGCCCTCATTGCCCAGAGGGGTGAGAGGGGGGGGGGGTGATCATTCTGTGGTTCTGCAAGACAGTGGGAGTCTTGGAACCCATTGTATGGTAATGCTGACCACCCAACTAGAACACTGGAGCATGTTAACACGTGGTCTGTCAATCATGCTTTGCACATGCTGATCTGTTTGTGAGCATGGGGCAATTTGCCAGTTTATCCCATTCACCAGTTGCATTGCGAGTTTGCAGGTTGTTGGCCCTATCCTATGCCAGTTAGTTCAATGCAAAACAATTGGCACACACCATTTTTCTCAGACCTGCAGTATTCGTTCAAATACAAGCCAGCTACAATTGACAATTGAAAGTTTTAGAAAATAGACATATACAATTTTATACATACATACTTTTATTTTTTATAATTAGATGCCCGTCCAAAAATCGAATATGCTTTGTTAAATATATTACGTATAATAAAAGCACAATTCTAACACACTTTTGACACACTGAATCGCGCCAAAAATTATGGCCTGAAATGAAAATTACAAAAAAAAGAATATGTACATGATTTCCCCCCCCCCCTAAATTACAATGCCATTAAAGTGACATTGACATAATAGTTACTCAAGTCCTTCTGAATTTTTTCTTTGGCCTCTTGACATTTATTGAAGTAAGAGATACATTGTATGACATACATGACAAATTATCTTGTACAACTTGCCAGATAGCCAGCAGGAAAATCCAGTGAGAAATTATTTAATTAAATGCAAAATACAATTAGCACTGATATTGAAAAAAAATATATATTAAAACAGTCTGAACCTTTTGTCCACTATTGCAGGCCTAAACTTGACAAAAAACAATAAAGACTCAGTTTCTAATCAAGTAGATACCGTTCTCCTAGAACTGCATGAAGAGGGGCATTTTTGCACCATTTTTGCCACCTGCCAGAGAAGAGTTTCTAAATCAAGACAGGTAGTTGGGGGGTTAGCAATGCACCCTGAGGAATTCTTAGGGCACCAAGAATCATAGGGGTAAAAAGAGCAGGAAGGGTGGAACCGAGCCCAGGATAGCTGGGGAAGTATTGATTATATTGGAAGAACAGGGTTACAGTCTTTTACCTGCAGGTATTTTGTGTCTGGGTATGATAGTACTGCATGGTGTTGTCAGATGTTTTTGAAGTCCTCTTTGTGAAAAAAGAAGAAGAAGAGGAGATGATGTTGAGGAATTTGCAACAGGAATTATATGCTTTGGAAAAGTTTTTGTAATTCTTCAGCAAGTTTCAAGTTGAAAAGAGCACCATATAGATCTTAGTTGACTGGTTTTTTGAAACTTTGATGTCTTGGGAAATAATTATTGTCAGCATGCAGAAATACACTATCATAATTCAGCAACATGACACTTTATGAGCAGCTGGGTGGCTGATTAGTTAAGGTGCCTGCTTTGCGGAAGGTTTTTTCTTATCATGTGTTTGAGTCCGACTCCCGGTTAGGGAACCCAAACTTTTAAGTGGACCTTTCGAAGTTCATGAGCAAAATCCCAGCTTGATATCGTTCGGATGAGACATTGAATTAGTGGCCCCTCGTATCAGTGTCTGTTTTGGGCAAGTAAAAGATCCCTCGCATGGGGTAAATATGTAAACATGTTGATGATTCTGGCTCTCTCCCATGCATCTCATTAATCAAACCTCAAATTGCTGTTACTGTATTTTTACCAAAGAATTTGCTCGGGTTCTTCGGTTTTTCCGAGCAGAAATAACCAAACCATATTTTGTTGGTTTGCATGCAAAAAAATGAATAGGAATAAGCCTATAAAACATCTGGAGATAAACATTTACGAGATATATTGCATTAACTTTTATGTATATAGTGTAATAGTACCCTAAAATCCTATGGCTACTCCTGACCAAACAATCACATGGCTAGAGAATTTTAACGATGATCATGTAGAGAACTCTAGACCAATGTTTTCTCCATCGCATTACTATGATATTGATAAGTTTAATGAGCTTACTGAATCTCTCTCATCAAAAACATTCTCAATTTTAAACACAAATGCTCGAAGCCTGCCTAAACATAAAACCGAATATGAAGTCTTAATGAACAACATCATAAATTTTCATTTTGATGTTCTTACGTTCGAGGAAACTTGGCTTGACGAAAATTTATGTGACTATGTGAAGTTTAAAGGTTACTCGATGATCACTAAACATAAACTCCAAAAAAAGGAAGGAGGAGGTATAGCTATCTTTATTTCTGACAAATTAGAATATAGAAAACCTGCAATTTCCGTTCCAAATGACAAACAAACTCTCTTTGATTGTCTTTTCATTGAAATTGAATATGGAAGAAAATCTATTATACTTGGTGTCTTGTATCGCTCGCCAAGCCATAACAGTGTACATGAATTTAATAATTTTATTGATTCAGTGCTAGAATCTTTTAAGAACTATAAAAATAAGGAAATAATAATTGTTGGTGATACCAATATTGATCTCATCAAGTCTGAAAACAATGCTTTAACAAATGCTTATCTAGACTCATTTATAAGTAATAGCTTTATTCCAAAAATCTCACTGCCAACTAGGGTGACTAACAACTCGGCTACTTTAATTGATCATATATTCCAAAAAATCTCAGATGTTCCAACATACCAAGGAACAATACCAGTTGACATCACTGATCATTATATTAACTTCATTTCCTTAGATTTGACTAACCCTGACGTAAGTCTTGAAAAGAATGTCACATACAGAGTCCAAAACGAGGCGTCAATGAACTCCTTCAAAAATGCTCTTAATGACGCGAACTGGGACGATGTCATAAATTCTTCAAATGTAGACACTGCATATAATTCTTTTATTGATATATACACCAAAATAATGAATGAAAAACTCCCTGTAAGAACTTCTAAGTTTAACAGGAAATTTCATAAAATTAAACCATGGATCACTAAAGGCATCATTACCTCAATGAAACAACGATACAAATTATCTATAAAACTAAAAAAAACCCAAGACCTAGTAAGGCATCAGGAAGAGGAAATTAAATACAAGAGATACAGAAATTGCCTTAATAAATTAATAAGAACAGCAAAACAACTTCATTGGACAAATTCATTTAAAAGTTGCGAAAAAGACATAAAAGCTACTTGGAAGCAAATAAATAATTTACTAAATAAGAATAATAACAAAAACGATGTGACTAATCATTTTATTACAAATGATAATGTGACACTAACAAATGCAAATAAAATAGCTAACTCTTTCAATGAATATTTCACAAATGTTGGACCAAATTTATCAAACAAAATAACCCCATGCTCTAGGCAGCCGAGTACTTTTCTACCCAATTTAAATCTAGTGGGTTCTCTCTTTCTTAGGCCAACTTCGGCTGAAGAAATTGCAAAAATTATTCAAAAATTCAAATCAAAATCTTCTTACGGATATGATGAGATTAGTCCAAAAATGTTAAAATCAACTTTTCAGCCAATTCTGATACCGTTGACTCATATATGTAACCTTAGTCTTAGGAATGGAATTTTCCAAGACCAAATGAAACTGGCTAAAGTTATCCCAATACATAAAAATGGACCAAAAAGTTCTTTTACAAATTATAGACCTGTTTCTCTCTTGCCTACGTTCTCTAAGATACTGGAACGACTAGTCTACAATAGATTACAAAATTACCTAAAAACAAATGATCTATTAACTCCCTGTCAATTCGGCTTCAGGGAAAATTTATCCACGGACTTAGCCATATTAAAATTACAAGATCTGATTTCAAGGACTTTAAACAAAAAACATAAAGCCCTAGGACTCTTTCTTGATCTAAGTAAGGCGTTTGACACGTTAAATCACCATACACTTCTAGACAAGTTATATCACTATGGAATTCGTGGAATAGCCCACAAATGGTTTTCAAGTTACTTATATGACAGAAAACAATTCACTTATTTTAAACAGATTAGATCTGATACACTACACATTTCCACTGGAGTACCGCAGGGCTCCATACTGGGACCGCTATTGTTTATATTATATATCAATGATATCGCTCAAACAGCATCCAATGCGCAATTTATAATATTTGCAGATGATACGAACATTATATTTCCCTTCGAAAAATCCATAACTCCCTCCATAAACCAGAATATCAATGATCAACTTAAAGAAATAAGTGACTGGTTCTCCGCAAACAAATTATCTATCAATGTCTCGAAAACTAAATTCATGATCTTTCATACACCAAGGAGCTCAATAAATGAGGCTAATTTAGACTTTTACCTTAATGGATCTCAAATTGAAAGAGTTCACCAAATTAAATTTCTTGGTGTTATTCTTACTGACACGCTAAACTGGAAAAACCATATTGATGGAACAGCCAATAAAATTTCTCGGATAGCTGGCATTATGAATAAACTTAAACATGAACTTCCTTCCAATATATTATTCACTATTTACAACTCACTGGTGGTACCGTATTTAAACTACAGCTTAATAGCTTGGGGAAATTCACCTAACTCAACAATTAATAGAATCCAAGTTTTACAAAAAAAGGTCATGAGAATCATTGACAAAAAGAGATACAATTCTCACACCACTCATTCATTTCATAAATACAAAAGCTTAAAACTAGCCGACTTATACCAGTTCAGATCTTGTCTTTTATATTACAGAGCCCTGAACAATTACTTACCATCATATTTTAAAGATACTTTAAAAGCAAACGAAACAACTCATTATCATTCCACCTGTGGAAGAGCAAACATCCACATAAACTCAGTTCAATCCCAAATTGGTAAACAATGCCTTAACTACAAAATTGCTCAATCCTGGAACAGCTTACAATGTACCTGAGGACATTAAATCTCATCGTACAGCCTCTATTCATATCTTTACGTCTAAATTAAAAACCTTTTTCATCAATAAATATTCCTTGCCATGTACCATAAGGAACTGTTACATTTGCAATCGATTTATGCCATAACTGACTGTATTACCTCCATCAGCATTCTACGAAAATTGTCTACTTCTATTTTTAGATTTATGATAGATAAAATTTTAATTCTTATCTAATGTATTAATTGTATGGTCATGTACTCAGAAAATGTAATCCTTGTCACAAGATTGTATATCCACGTAAATTGTCTTTTTCTATCTTTAGATTTATGATAGATAAAATTTCTATTTTTTTATTTTTATTTTTTCTAAGTGTTTTAAATGTATGGTCATGTAATCAGAGAATGTAATCAGTGTTATAAGATTGTAATTATCTAAAAGGTTAATTAGATGCTGTTTTGTAGTACTAAGCAGGAGTCACTCGCAGTTTTTGTCAAAACTATTGGCCCTGCTGTGCCTTATGATTATATATTATATCTATGTATTCATTTTGGTACAAATAAAGTTCAAAGCAAGTAAAGTAATAACCTGTGATCAAGATTAACACAAGTCTATTACCACAAAATATCCACGAATTATCACAGCCAATTTTATGTAATTGAGCTTGCAAATTGGAAGTACCTTTTTCTCTAAAAAGAAGTTGCAGCACCCTATTTTTTTCTGTTATCTTGAACATTATTTATCACCTTGTAACTGATAACCTCATTTGTGTGCATACAACATACATCAAGTACCGTAATATGGGGTGAATTGGGACAGAATTGGCAGTTTTTCTGTCATGGCATGGACACTAATCATCTTAGAAATACAAATATGATGCCAAATTATGTCCAAGGTCAAGGTCCAACTATCCCTACGAGCATTGGCAGATAACTTTAATTTCCAATGATTTACACATAAAAAATCACTGTCCCAATTCACCCCACAGTTTGGGGTGAATCGGGACACTCCCCTATTTCTATAAAACAACAGTTGCTACCTTGTGTAAGGGATTGTTCCTTGTGGATAGGCATTAGAAAATATGTTTGACATGCCAAAATGTTTATTTGAGAAAAATCTGAACTTAATTTAATGTAAAATATGAAGATTTTTAAAAATATGATAAATGACAGAAAAGTATCCAAAACTGTAGTTTTCTAATGATTATGCTACTGATTGATAATTCTGGACTAAATCCACTATACATTATGCCAAGTTTAACGTTCTTTATCAAAAAGCCACGCCAGTTCACTCAAAGGAAAATAAGTAGGGTTATTTTGGTAAATCTCAAAACTTTGCTATGGACCTTGTTCTGAACCCAGGACCAAACATACACCTAATCCCATATCCACCCTATAATTACGGTTCCCTAAAACCATTTAAACCAATTTTAAAGTTTGCTGCGTGTTTGGTGGCTGCAATATTTATACTTTATATGACACACGCAAAGTTTTGACCACCTGTAAAAATTTAATTTCTGCAGGGCCAAATTTCAGGTGCTGCAGCTCCTCACTGCCTGCAGTAAGAAGTACAAAATTTTATCACAATATGCGCTGGTATGTGTACTATAAATGTGCCAAAAATCAAAATCCTGAGGCCAGGAAAAGTTGCCAATTCTTAGTAAATAAAATGTTTTCCTGTTCTGTCCCGATTCACCCCAGTGTCCCTATTCACCCCATATTACGGTACCGTATTATGGGGTGAATCGGGACAGAATTGAGGGTTTTTCTGTCCCAGCATGGTCACAAATCATCTTATAAATAAAAATATAGTGCCAAATTATGTCTGAACTAAAGGTCCAACTATCCCTAGGAGCATTATAAGATACCTTTCATTTTCAATGATTTATTCATGAAAAACCACTGTCCCAATTCAGCCCTTACTTTGGGGTGAATCGGGACAGTCCTCTATTTCTGTAAAATAATACTTCCTGGCATGTTTAGGCAATTGCAACTTGTAAATGAACACTAGAAAATATATTTGACATGCAAAAAAAAATTGAGAAAAATCTGAACTCAATTACATGTAAAATTCGCAGATTTAAAAAATATATGATAAATGACACAAAAGTATGAAAAACGGTGTTTTTCTGTTAAAAACGCTATACATATATAATTTTGAACTAAATCCAATATCAATGATGTCAGGTTCAAAAATATTCTTCAAAAAGACATGCCAGTGCATTCAAATGAAAATTAGTAGAGTTATTTTTGTTGATTCTGAAACTTTGTCATAGCCCTGGATCCGAACCCATGACCAAACATTACAAAATCCGACATCTAGTCAACTATTCTAGCCCCTTAATCTGTAAAAACAAGGTTATAAAAGTTTCCTGCAAGACTGGTGCCTCTAATATTTATGCTTTTTGTGATACGAGCAAAGTTTTGACCAGCACTTGAGAATTCAGTTTCTGCAGGGCCAAGTTTAAAGTGCTGCAGCTCATCACTGCTTGCAGTTAGAATTATAAAATCCGAGCAAAATATACGCTACTATGTATGCTATAATTGTGCCAAAAATTATTGACCTGGGTTAAGAAGAAGTTGTTGTAGTTTAAGAAATAAAACACATTCCTGTTCTGTCCCGATTCACCCCAGTGTCCCGATTCACCCCATATTACGGTATGTGATACGTTTCCATTATACCAGTATGTGACTATCATCATAGCACAGATGTCCAAAAAAAAAAGAAGTTTTCCAAGCATAATATGAGATAGACTTTTAATCAAGAAAAATTGCAACATGGAGGAAGAGCATTGGAATTAATCATTTAACATGAACAAATAGTTTAATTTTTTGTCGCTTTCCTGGAAAACCCTTTTATTTTTACTCTTTAGCAACTTCTTCCTTCTGCAATCCACTTATTAAAACGTTTCGAAGTTTTGAAAGATGTCATATTCGGGAAATCTCTTCAGTCTCAGCTCATCGTACTCGACAGACGGCACTCTGAGCTTGAAATTTTTCTCTGCCACCAGGAGAGCTGCATTCAGTCAAAGCTCCCCCTACATTTATACCATTTTCAAATCAACGTGATAGTGACTATTATGTGAACATTTCCCACTAAGTTTGAAATGTGTTTTAAGGCTGAGTGCCATGACAATTTCCAAGATGAGGAAAACCATGAAATACATGAAGTCACAGCAGATACTCAGATAGTGCTGTTGGTCTGAAACAGGCAATGAGCTCTAACTCAATCCTATGCAGGTTGTTTCATCTTGAATGTGAAGCTATTGAATAGCCCTACTGTTTATCACATCATCAGACGATATAGTGCATTAAAAATTCAAGGATGACTGTAGAAGTCATTTACGTCAGCTTATAATATTATTATAATTTTGAGTAAATATATCCTCCAGTAGCCGTAGTCTTCCTGTAGCCTAATATCTGTACCACAGGCCTATAGTATACATGTACACCGCTCTATTTGTGAATGGCACTTGCTCCCCCAGACATTTCGCTGTCATATTTTCCAGTCAGAAAAATATGCGAAAGAAAAATATCCATGTAAAAAAGAGCAAGAAGCCCTGATTGAAAAATGGCAAAGTTACTGGAAGGGCAAATTTTTACTCAGCCAACAGGTTTCCAGTAGACTGCTGAGCAGACATACTCAAGGGGTATACCTGCCACTGAGTTCCTCATGCTCAGTCAGTTGGGCAATAGATGGCAATGGATGTTAACCTGTTTGGTGGAAGAATTAAGGGAGTCAGGAGTTATGGGGGCTTCATCAACAGGGCTTGTAAAACATGTAAACAAGAGTAGCTGAAACTTCAGCCTGAAAGTTGGGGAATGTTGTGGATATTATGTGATGTGGTGTATCTGTCTGTATCATAGATGTATCTAAGTAGGAAACTATCTATCTATCTATCTATCTATCTATCTATCTATCTATCTATCTATCTATCTATCTATCTATCTATCTATCTATCTATCTATCTATCTATCTATCTATCTATCCATCTATCCATCTGTCTATCTATCTATCTATTGCGGCGTGACATGCGGGATCCGGGTCCTAGAAGATTGGGAATGCATGGTTACCACCACAGGAAATTTATATTAATATTATGCAAATATTGATATTTTTATTTTGTAAAAATGATATGTAAAAATATCAAATATACTAAATATCCATCCAGTCAAGAGGAGAGATGCATCCCCTCATTCTCCTGGGGAGCCTTCGCTGTCGCTGATCGTTTGTCTTTGGACTTATGTGTACTTGCCCAGTTGCTGCAAGTTGAAGTGGAAGACACAATTGGTTTCAAAATAATAAATTCACTAAATTTTGCCTATTGTATTTCCTTTTTTTCCTTAAATTTTCCTTTTTTGTATTTCCTTTTTTATTCCTATATATTCATATAATTTTCAGGATCAAAAGTCATCCCCAGATAAATAAAAGGTGCCGCGAGCTTAAGATTTCGGGTTGTGTACATTTTTCGGTAACATTTCGATATTATCTTTCTTGATTGATAATGAAATTCTCAGAATCTGAATTTTTTTTTTCAATGTTCTTTTTATCTTTTGTTGGACTTATGCATAATTATATTGACTATGTAAAAAAATCTTACAATTGATTGGTTGGGAACTGAGCGGAATATTTCAAATACCCCAAATACAATTTTGAAGGGATTTGAATACATTTAGGCTTAGGAAGAAAACTTACAGGCCTTTTCAGAAAGTTAGAAAAATACCTCAGAGTAAAATGAAGCAATCGAATGACTTTGTATAGCAAAAAGAAAGACATTTGTCAACTCTGAATGGAAACTGAATGACAATAGCTTGAGGGAACTATAGAAAAGAAGAAACTATATTGTATGAATAGCCAAGCATATCATACCTGTAAAACATACATGTCTGCAGAATATTGTGTGTTATTTGCAAATGTAATTATTATAAAAGTTAGATCAGTGCCTTGTTGTGAAGTTATGAAGTTATGATGGTTGACGTCAAAGCAGAGGTAAACTTTGAATCGATGAGGTTCTGGACATCACATTTAGTCATGCAGAGCTCAGTATTCTGTTCACATTCATGATCTGAGTTTTTAAAGGTAGCAAGTCGGCCGATTCTATGTAAAATTAAACTTGCATTAATAGATCATAAACTGATAGATTTTAAGATAGTATGCATTTCCAATCAACAGAGTTGCATGCTTTCCATTATTAAGTGAGTTTAATTGATTGTAAGGTATTAAATTGCTTAAAGAGAGCCCTGCATTGCTTGATTTGTAAACAATGCAGGACTCTTTCACGGCATGAAAAACTATTTGTTTACATACTGTATTTCAAGGAAATAAACTTCATGTACTGGTATTAAACAGTCTGGAACCAGACTGCTTCTTTCCTCATCCCTTATTTATTACCAAAACAATTAAAGTTATTTAAATAACTGAATGCTCCCTTTTATGAAATACAGTATGCTCCCTGGGGTAAGATCTTTCCCCATCCCTTATTTATTTCACAAAATTAAAAATTAGTAGATTAATTGGATGATCCCTCTAATGAAACACAGCTAGTATGCTCCCTAGGATGAGTTGCAAGCGCAGCTTGCAGTCTGGAAGAATTCAGCATGAATTAGAATCACAGGAGGGGGGGGGGAGATAGAAAGTGAATCCACTGGGACACTTCATAATGATACATAGTATCCAATTATTCATTCTATTAGGACAAACAGACTGTATCCACTTGTATGAGGCAGTTATAAGTTTAAATATTAGCAGACGACAAATGACAGTTATTTGTTTCATTTGTGCCACATGTGGCACTATCTACCTTTACACAGGCTTTAATAAAGTCACCATCTTTCATCTATTATAAGCAATACATCAAATTTTATCATGCTACGAGGGGTTTTCCATAAGTTCTGTCCAACTTGCCATAACTTTTGCAATATTTAATACGGAAATATGATATTTGGGTCAAATGATATTGAAGTAATTTTCAAATGACCCTGAGAAAATCAGATCGTAGAAATAAAAATAAATGGTTAATCCGTTGCCATGGAAACTAAAAGTCATGAAGTGCGCCCAGGGCACTTTTAGAGGTACAAATTCATTGTATCTTGTCAAGAATTCATTTTTTACCAGGACTACAGGACAAGAAATGTATTAAAAACAATCCCTAACATTTCACAAATCCTCAAAACAATGAACTTGACACTGAGTAAATTTCCTCCTAACTTTACATATCCTTTAAAAATCAATGGCTCATAGTCCTCATATTGAGGTCCCTGTTGGTGTTCTGCAGACTTTTTGTACTCTACGATGGGTTTTCCATAAGTTCTGTCCAACCTGTCATAACTTTTGCTAGATTTCCTATAGAAAAATGATATTAGGGTCAGTTGATATTGAGGTAATTTGCAAATGATCCCCAAAAAATCAGATAATAGAAGTAAAAATAAATTGTTCATTTGTTGCTATGGAAACCAGAAGTCATGAAATTCAACCACGATCTTGGTAACAGACACATCCTGGATATATTTTGTCAAAATATGTAATTATTACAAGAGATAGATATAGAACAAAATATATTCAAAACATTTATAGCCATTTCACAACTTCATAAACTAATGACAGGCACCCCATAAATACATTTTCTCATACTTTCTAACCATGCCTTAATAAGATACCTCAGTCTTCATGTTAAGGTCTGTTTTGGCATTGTCCAGTCTTCTTTTCTTAGGTCTTCCAATGTGTGCTTTCTTCATTCAGAAAAAGTTTGTACAATCTTTATTTGGTTCTATCACTCATAATGTCTTCCTTGTATGTATGATAGAAGGTTCTTACTCTCTGTGCTAGTTTTTATCCAATTAAATTGAAGAAATATGACAGGCATATATAGTGTCATCCATATCCAAAAGGTTTTTCTTCTTATAAAAAATGGGAAATTGCACAGGATATGGTAAAGTAATTGAATGTGACAATAATACCAGTTTTCGTCGTTATTAATGTTTTTACGAATAACTGATTGTATTCAATGAAAAATATTACGATTCTACATTAATTTAATAAGTCAAAACACAGATAATGTAAGCAGGTGTTCAATTGTTTTAAGTGAGCACTACAAAATCTGGGCCGCATTTCATGACTTCTGGTTTCCATGGCAACATATTAAGCATTTATTTTTATCTATATGATCTGATTTTTTGGGTGTTATTTGGGAATTACTTCAATATTATCTGACCCAAATATCATGTTTCTACATCAAATCTAGCAAAAGTTATGAATAGTTGGACAGAACTTTTGGAAAACCCCTCGTACATGGGGGATACAATACCTACCAGATACAGAACTTCATGTCATTACTTTGAGTTTTTTAACATATTAAAAGCCTGTTTACAGCAATTTTAAGAGAGCTATTTTGTGTCAAAATGTATGATGTGTGATTTTGATAAGACCTGCCAAGATACCCATGTTTAGAGTTCAGAATCTTCCCATCAGTCTTGACTTGGCTTGGGCAGGCACACTGATTTCAGTTTTGTTTCAGCTGTGCTCCCATTTCTGACTGTCCCTCCAGGATGTGAAGGCTTTTAATCAGTGGGACAGGTACAGTCCGGGTATTAAAATAGCAATTAGGTAAATTTTTCAACTGGAATGTGTTAAATATGACCTATATCTATCCATAGACAGCCAATTAAATATGTGGACATCCTACCTTTAATGACACAAGGGAGCAGTTTTAAACTTGCGCGCAATTTAATTGAAAGCACGTCCACCCACCGTAGATTCACTCTGGCACAGATTCTCTGGTAATTATTTCAAAGATTAACAAGAAAAAGAACAATATAGAGGATTTTCAAGAAACACTATAAATGCGCCCAAAGCAAATTGGGATTAGCCTGAAGCTGAATAGCCATTGCCCTCTGATCTCTGTCTATCTGTCTTCAGGCAATACTTGTTGACCTAAAATGACTTCCAGGTAATTTACAATTAATCAAAGAAACAGACACCTGACTGATTGGGACACACTGCCTTTTATTAGGCCCACAAAGTACAACACAAATACATTCAACCACAATCATACGACGACACATCATGTAGACGGACAGACGAGACGGACGGAGACAGTTGACATATAACATAGATGAAGATGAGATACAGCTGGCCTTGAGGAAGCCCCCTGGTGGCGATGACGGACGTGAAGACACTGAAGAGGATGCCCTGGCGATGAGATCCGCGGGGAGTGAGGCGCCCAGATGCAGTGTGGCCCGTGATGATGCCCTTGGGAGGAATTGGATTAGCAAGGCAGTCACAGAGGTGCCCCTCAAAGAGGGAATAACTATAAATATAAAAATGATAGTTAGACAAACGAAAAATTTTTTTAATTTGGAATGGAAATGGCTGAGCATTGAGAATTCAACAATTGGGGAATTGAATTTTGATAAAAATTTTGAGAATGAGATTTTGAAATTTGATAAAATTTTTTAAAGAAAGGATCCGAGAGGTATAAAATGGTCCGAGAGGACTAGAAATTGATCCGAAAGGGTGGGCCGGCGGGGAACGAAATGAAGGAGGCGAGTGGCCGCTCCAGAGACCTCCCTGCTATTTACCTAGCCAGAGCTGCTCCAGTGACTCCAGGGTGCCGGACCCCCTAATTGGCTGGCAGTTCGCATGACGCAACGTTGCGGCGGGAATCCGACGAGCAAGGAGGAAGGAGCCAGGGGCCATCTTGATTAACCGACCTTACAAGTAAGTAAACAACAATAAGTAGGCAATATTCCCCCAATACGGATTTAGATAAGTAGATAGATAAATAGATAGATAGATAGATAGATAGATAGATAGATAGATAGATAGATAGATAGATGGGTAGATTCCTGGTAGAAAGACAGAGAGACAGGTGGATTAATGGATATGGGCTTATCCTCCTGGGACTCAAAATCAGAATAAATAGGCTCTATGGAAAGACAGAGAATTTATACTTTATCTATGTCATCTATACCACTGTCTTGGTCTTGAGCACCTGCTCAGGTGAGATATTCTTTTTCATCACAAGGTGTAGCACTGTAGCAGTTCACAAGCTTTTGCTCCACCTGGTGTTGTAAATATAACCTCTCAGTATGTTCCTCAATCATGGATCATGGAAGAAAATATTTTCTTTGCAGTTTTCTAATATAAGACTTATTTGGGATGATGTAGAAATTAAAAGGGGCAGGTGTGACAAATCCCCTTATGAAATGATTAGTAAACTTTGTAAACTAGAATCAGAGAGTGATGGCAACTGAAGAACATTGCATTATATTCTGTCCATTTGTTCACAATGCAGATGAAATTAGGCGATACTATGTGATGCGCTACATATTTATTGCCATAAGAAACGGAATTTGTCTTAGAACACACACTGCAGAATAGAAAACAATATTGGTATGGTTCGGGTTGCCGTTAGATATTTCAAGGTCCTACGTCTCTCAAATAACTTTGTTGCTTAGTTTAGACCTACTCCGGAATCATTCAAATATTCTTTTGTCTCATCACATTATCAACTACTTCAAAATTCACTATTAACAAGTCTGCTGTTGTTCTAAATTACTTCTGAATATGAAAATATCTGATGAGAATATTTATTTTATTCCTTGAATATACAGCATTGTCATGAAGGCTATGACCTAATTGACCTTTTGCATAATTTAAAACAAAGCATGGCTGTTGCAAATCCAAAAGCGATCAAGGGCAATAAATACATTTTCAAATATTGTCGAAATCATGTTGCATTGCAACAGGTTCTGTCACAAAAAATTTCCAGTCGTCAAACCTCACCAATTTTTAATAAGAAGTATCTGGAATTGTCATAAGCAGTCTTGTTTTCAAGATTCAAATGTTTTTCTTTTTATTCTAATAAAGAAGAAACATGAAAAATATCAGGCATGAGGCTATTGGATATTAGCAAAAAAAATGATGTGTTAAATGCTGAGCAAAGGAGGTGTTAGGCATAAAAACAGAAAATTTAGCTATTCGACCTAAAATATGCCGGCCAAAAATCAAATACATTAGTCACTGTTAATGCACTGATGTTTGATAAACAAACTGAAGAGGCTTGCAAATGTGATAGGAGTGATTAATACTTCCAATATTCTGTAATGGTGCTATAGACAGTGAACATTCATTCACCTTCGAGAATTTTAGCAATGATTATTGGCCCCACATAGACAAGTTGAAACAAAGACTAAATTTATAAAATTATCTCAGTTTACTCATAAATGTAGTTTGAAAACATTGCAAAATATAACAAATAAATAAAGAAGACCTTGCTTAAGGCATTGTGACAAAAAAATTTAATAAGTAAAAAATGTACAGTTTTTGAAACACAAAGGCTTGCATTAGATGAAGCCTGGATACTTGACCCAATCTTCCAGCATTTACTGTTGGTACACATACAGCTACTGAATAATATGATCTGATTGTCCTAGAGAACCACAGAATGTGATATGCATGACATGATTAACTTATTGACAACATGATTGACATCACTAACCTCTGCATGGAAGCAGGGGCGTATCTAGAAATGACCTGGGGGGGGGGCATTATATGGGGTGAATACGGTGCGCTCCGCGGCTTTTCCTATCTTTCCCATGTTAATTTTTGGCCTAACGGGGGAGGGGGGCCATGCCCAATGTCCCCCCCCAAATACGCCACTGCATGCAAGTCTGAAATACAGTGCTGGCAAGCATGAAATATTTCAAAGTTTTTCCCGTAACGTCAGCTCATTTTGGTAAGCCAGAAGACTGTTAAATTTTCATCAAATCTTATTATCAACCACCTCCAAATACACAACTGACATGTCCTTGACCGTTCTAAAATACTTCTTAGTGTGAAAGTATCTGGTGAAAATATTTGAGAACAAAGTATGCCGAAACCATGACATAACGGATAACTTGTCGATGATTGCAACAGAATTTTTGTGACTGTTTATCTCTTTGACTCTAAGACTGATGACTCCAATCAGAATGTTCATTACGACTAGTGTTGTCATCAGAAGAGAGGTAATGTACACGAATGCTCCAAAGCCGCCCATGACGGCCATCATTTGATTGTCAGGAGCGACAATTCCTTGGATATATAGCATCGTCATGAAGGCTGTGTTTGAAAATGTCACGAGGTTATTTGGAGTGAAACAATTATTTGCTGAAAGTGTTGAATTAGTGGCACTTTGTTGTTCAGATGTGAGTGAGGCATTAACTTCCAGAATGTAGAAACTGATTGTGCCTCCCAATAAGTACACAGCACAAAAACATACAGTCATCAGCATATCCAGTAGCATGTTTTCGGCCATGGTGACCACATGGCCAATATGAGGCATCAATTGTAAGAAAAACATCCACGTGAACAGACCGCAACAAACAAGAAATATATACATGTACACAAACAGCATGTGATCATTTTGGACATTCATAATGTACATACAAGCTATAACAAGAAATATAAAAGGAATTGCCAATAGGTTGAGGTGATAAAACCACCAATTAGTGACAGCCTTTTGTTTGAAGCTTAAGATTTTCAGTACCTTGAAAGAAAAGGCATTAAACGCAGTGTAAACCATGTCAGTGCCATAAAAGAGTGATATGATAATTGAACAAATAGACAATGGAAGAGGTGGTGACAGCCTTTGCATATAAAAACAAAGCATGGCTGTTATAAGTCCCATTAAGACCAACCATGGTACAAATCCAAAAGTGATCAATGGCAATAAATGCATTTTCCAAAACTGCTGAAACCATGTGGCAACAGGTTCTGTTATAAAGAATTTGCATTCGTCAAATCTCGCCAATTTTTCGAAAGAAATATCCCGAATTCTCATCAGCAGATATTGAACAGCTTTATCCTTTCCATGATAATGTGTGACATCATACAATAAATGTTTGTGACACACACAGTCTTTGATTGTGTGTTTGTAAACGCCTTCAATGTTGAGAATAGACAAGATCATTTCAGGTAAATGACGATCAGCTGCGAGATCTAAAGGAGTGAAACCATTCAAATTTGTGTCATATAGAAGTTTTTTCTTTTCTGATATTGAACAGCAATCCAAAATGTGTTCCAGCATTTTCACAGATTCAACTGGCTTGTGGTCAGAGAGGTGCACCAAACAATGGATCACGTTGTCACCATCGGTGTTTTTTGCGAATAGGTTACATCCATATTCAATCAATATGTCAACAGTTTCCGGGTTGCCAGACATGCAGGCCAAAGCCACAGGTAGCCGGAAATCCCTTGTTGGCTGCGTCTCGCAGTGCAGATCACGAAGGAAATCTATATCGTGTCCTGATACTTTCCCTTTAAGATGAGTTAGAAGGTTTTCACAGTGTACATCTTCATACTGCAACAAAGCATTGCATGCAAAGTTTCTTCCCTTTTCTGAGAGCTGTTCAAGAACTTCGTTAATGTATTTGTTGTCTGCGATGCTGAGTGCCTTGTGAAAGTACAGCATCTTGGTAACCATGTGGGTGTTGTCACAATTTGAGTTGAAATACTCCACACAATCTAGAGGAGCACGAGAAGCCATTTCCATGAGAAATATGTAGAAGTAGCGCTTGAAGGTGTTATTAAATTCAGTTGGTGTGATCGGAGTGATGCTGGCATTGCAGCTGACTTTTATCTGGATGTCAGAAATCAAACAAATGGCGTACTGATAAAGCCTTGATGTTTGATAATGGTAATTGAGGCACAAGTGGTGTGTAAATATCATTTTGTTAATTATTGCTTCCCGTTTTCCAGTAATGGTGTCACGCAAAACAAATTAATCATTGAAATTTGAAGGATTTTGATACAGCTATACACTATACAGATCCTGTTTAACAATAGGTAAGTCGCAATAATTATGATGTTTGATGCAGTGTTACCTGGTTATAATTTTAACTATGCCATCAACAGGGAATAAAAAGTTTGGCTTAATTTCCTTTGAATAGATTTCGAATATCTTGTGTTGCCAGGTTTTTATCAGAGTTTCTCAAGTTTCTGATGAGATAAGAAAATGATTTTGAGATTTCTTAAGACACAGTTCAAGCGTGCACTGAGTTACATTTATGTGTCATCCATGTAAAAAAAATCCTGTGTCACCAAAAATGCAGATATCTGGGCGAAATTTGTTTTATCTGATGCAGAAAATAGTTAGCTTACATAATAGTATCACTTTCGCGATGTGTATGTAAACTTTCCAGGTATGATTCACTAAAATAGGACAAAAAACAGGCAAAAACCGCTGATTTGGGGTGACAAGAAAAATCATACCTTGATGTTTAATGCTGTATATTTTGGATGATAATGGTTGTTTTACCAGCATCTTTTCTTAGGGCTCTCCCTAAGTTTTTGACCTATCGTATGATATCCACATTGTGTCGATTATTGCAATTATTTTGAATTACCATCTCAAAAAGTGATGCAGGGTAGGGTGACAATTTTGTTGTGATTTTCTCACCTCTTATGGAATAGTGAATATTAATGTGACAATTGTGGGACAAATTTTAAAGGCAGAAAGTTCATATTACACAGAAATATTCCTTATTATGTAATAGGACTTGTACTAGCTTGGATTGTCTGTACCATGTGTCAGAATGACAGAATAAAATAGTTTAGGACATGTCAGTTCAGGACATGTCAAAAACATACATAGCCCGGGCCCCGTAAAAAAAAAAAAATCTCAGACAGTTCTCAAGATAATGCGGTGACAATCAAAGTTTGTTTGCCCAACTAAATTGGTTACAAGAAGTTTATATTGACAGAGCCCAGTTTTGGATAGTTTTTGAGATAACGTTTTTTTATGACAAAATTTTATTTGAAAATGTTTAGAAGTTCCATTTTATTTTCTGAATTTTGTCTAATTTGGCGTATTGATGAATCTTCTTAACAGATATGGTTGTAGCAGGCACAAAAAAAATAAATAAACCTCTAAAAATTATGTTTTGATAAAAATAAGGCCCTCATTCTTTGTTTAAAAAAAATCTGTTGCAGATTCTATAGAATCATATAAATCGCACATACTTGAAAATTACCTGGCTAAAACTACTCAAATATAGTAACATTTACTCACACACCACATTTATTAATAATTTTTTGCGTATGTGGTAATTGCCTTGTTTTAAACTCATTTAAAAAAAAGACCAAACAATATTTAAATATTAATAACCTACCCGATTTTCTGTAAACTATTTCCTGTTTTGTTTTTATCACTGGTACACTTCCTGAATATGTTGTCACTTATTATTAAACTTAATGTATGTATATCAAATAATATTAATCCTACAATGTTTTTATTTTTAGCCCTAGTCTTTTTGTTTTCTTTTAAAAAAAAAAAAAGAATTTGTTATTGTTCATGCTGTTCATGTTCTCCTTACTTGTATAAAGTTGTATTATTCAATTTATGTATTGTAATTGGGCAAAATATGTCCACCCGACATCTGCCCCCAGATGTTACTGTTATTTTTATTGTTTCAATACAAACATGTATCCTGTTTGCATCTGGAATAAAATTGAATTGAATTGAAAAAAAAAAAAAAGCAGTGATATTTAAAGGTACAGTTTACTCCTTCCACCAAGGTGATGCTTAGAATTGGCTCTGCAACTTCTGCTACATGAAAAAAGGCATTCCAAACTTTTACCAGACACCCTAACATGCAGGCATCATTTGGAGATTATTGGGAGTAATTTTATTTGAATATCGTATTCATTACTGCTATTAGTTTCAGCGAAATGTTGTTGATGCAACTTTATTATGTCGGTCTGACCTTTCTAACAAAAATAGTGTTTAAATTGGCTTTATCTGACTTACAGTAGACGAACGTCAAGTGCTTACAGAATTGGACTGAAATGTTCCCTGTGAGGTCACAGCGTATCTCTGCCATGTTATTCCCCATGACTCATAAGCAGTTTATGAAGTCATAGCCTATACTTGCAATGCTAGCTGGGAAAGCCATTTGGCGTGTCACACCACTCATCAATGAGGTCACAAGCTCTCTTATGACAAATTGACAGATTATTTCAATGTATTTGATAGGGCTTGCTGTGAAGTCACAGGTGGCCACCTAGCAGCCGAGTGTAAGTACTCGTCATTCGTCTACTGTAATAACATGCCAAAGCATGAAATTAAAAATATTTTATGTTGAAGGACTAAAATTCCAAAGAAAGCATCTTTTATTGTGCTGTGGTTGCAAATTTTTATGAATTTCTTAGGCAAGCATGAGGTCCCGCATATTAATTGTGAGAGACTTTTTAAGGTTAAATAGTTTGCATTGATTCTTCCATATTATTGACCTTCACATTTTTTTGCATATATCCCATGCACTTAGATTGCAAAATATGATGTTTTATTTTTTAGCCAAAAATGACAACCAAATGTTACTCAGACCACACCGTGTCTGTCTATGAGCTGTTTGCGGATTAGCGGCCCAAACAGTTTCAAAATTAACTTTGCACTTGGTCGTGTGATGTCACTAGCTTAAAAGTGTTTTGTTTGTGGTTAATCAGTTGATTCAGTGCTTATCATATCTACAGTATAGGTGAAAATAAACAAACTAATTAGAGCTTTTTGCAGATTGGCGATCCACTGGAAATATTAATTTTCTTGTTTTCAATTTGCAAACTGGCTTTTCCACATCATTGACAGTTTTCTGTTGGTCTCCGGCTCCTCCTTGTCTTATTATTGTCACCTATGCTGCTAGATATGATAAGCACTGAATCAACTGATTAACCACAAACAAAACATTTTTAAGCCAGTGACATCACACGACCAAGTTGAAAGTTAATTTTGAAACTGTTTGGGCAGCTAATCCGCAAACAGCTCTAAATATCATTCAAAATCAGACCAGTTCATTGATCTTGTATTTGAAAGTTTTTCAACCTGTATTTTTCCTGTGTTGTAATAACTGTAATAATAGTAGAGACCAGATTAAAAAAAACCTTAATTTTAAACTACATATGTGTATTAACCCTTATTTTGTGAGAAATAACGGTTCTGAAAATAATACAGCAGGCTAAATCATTTTGTTGGAATACTGGTAGTTCATTTCTTTATATTTAACAGCTATCTATCTATCTATCTATCTATTTATATCTATCTATCTATCTATCTATCTATCTATCTATCTATCTATCTATCTATCTATCTATCTATCTATCTATCTATCTATCTATCTATCTATATCTATCTATCTATCTAATGTTTTAGCAGCCAACTGCTGATATCAGGAAACGAGGCTTTGTAAATATTTTATTCCTGCTTGGTAACTGCTGGTGATCAGGGAGGAAGTCTGAGGTGACATACCAAATGAAACACCAGAGGCAGCACCATTCGGAGAACCCACCTGGTGGGTGCTGGTGGAGACGGCAATGTTGAGGTTCCACTCCTGGAGTCAGCAGACTGCTGCATTCAATCGCTCCACGTGCTGTTGAAGTCAAGAGTGATCAAGAGTGTTTTTCTCAAAGCTGAAGTCGTGAATGATCTCCCTATGTGGTATGGTGCTTGCTCTACCTCATAACTCATGTTCATGCCTGCAGTATGATGCGTGGCAAACAGAACACACACAGTTTGTGAATGTAGGCTACTACTCAATAGACATTGTTGTTTACTATACTGTTTCCTGGGTACTGCAGCACTAGCTACATTTAGGCGTATAGCATAGGGCTACTGCCTGTATTTTTGATTAGCAATCAAAAGGGATCTTGTTGACTAATTAAAAAAGATCAAAGTGACCTACACATTGCTTGAAATGTGCGATTTGAAGAATGCCTGCAGTTCAACCCAAGAGCCTGAGGTCAGTGAGGAGGGCCAAATTGGACTTTCGGATAAAAATCTGTTTTGGATTTATAAGCTGATTACACAGGATCGAGCTGATGATCTTCGTTTGGAAAAATTTAACAGAGATGCCCTCGATTATGTATTTGACACATCTGTATCCACCATCGCTCCAAAGTGTCTGGATGCTGTGTTGAAATTTGCAAAAAAAAAGAGTGTGACATTCATGCAATTTTCTACTGCTGATGCACATCCGTTCTCTACACATATAAGCAAGTACCTATATAAGATAAGGAATGCATCTGTTGATCGAGAACTGTTACTGAATAAGAATTTAGTGGAGTGTCTGCAGACACTTCTTGACCATGGATTTATTATTACGCCCAATTACCAACGACGTAATGTGCTGCACAGTTTCTTGGCGTATAAGCCTGATACAATTCCGTTTGACATAGAACTGAAATGTTTGTCATTACTTCTAGAAGCTGGATCTAATCCGAATTATAGGCATAAACATCCCATTCAAGATGTACCTATGCCTAATAATGTGCATACGGAATTGTCAACTAGGATTTCGGCGTTAATTTCCGGATTTAATTTAAACTTACATAAAGAGTTTGTACAAGTTCTTGAATTGTTTGTGAAATATGGTTTTGATACATCAGCCTGCCAGTGGCAGGAAGAAAGTGATTTCTTTTTGGAGTATGGTTTTAATACACCAGATAGTCATTTGTGTGTGCCAGGTTTGTGTGATTATTTTATTGCGACCTCCTGTGTGCCCCTTTTCTCGTCTGAACATGCTGAAGTGCAGGATATGCGTGATCATGTGGCACTCATGTTTAGAACTGTTGGGTGTTTTATTTATGGTGGAGATGACCTTGTTTATGGAAAAGGTGAATTTAGTTCTGGAGACGATAAATGTTATTTTCCACTTGATGTATTGACAAGTCATTTCGTTGAAGGTTATAGCACTATAACAATTAAAAAAGGAAAACCATCACAATCATGGGAGGTTGTTTATCTCAAAAGTTACCTTGGAGCTGGATTATCTTTTCTGAAATTCATTGACATTACCTTTGCTCAACGTTTTCTGGAGAAATGGCTGAACAGCCTTGATGATGATGAAAATGAAGCACAGTCTTTCGACAACGACCTTGAACGTCAACGTGCAGAGAGTGAAATACCTAATATGCGGACTATTATCAAAGACGTGTTTGCTAAGAATTTCCTGTCCTTTTTTTCATTGGAAACAATCTGTTTAGTGAAGGTGTGGAAGTGTGCTGGCAAGCGTTTCACAGAACTTGATTTGCCAATAAATATTCTGGGTGCTCTCCGAGACATGTTACATTTGACATTCTAAACAACAGTTTCCACTGAAGACACTTTATAACTTTTTGTATATTTATGAAAATAAATAATGTATGTAATAAAGATTAAGGATGTTTTATTATTATTATTATTAGGCTTATTTATTTATATTTAAAATAGTGCTACCATTTGCCAGCACTCCGGCATTCAAGTGTGCTTTTTATCACGTATCATGTACAATCGAAGCAGTGCAGACAATGCCAACTTCTGTCTGGATCAGTAAAACTGAAATCCATGATGGCTGCTACAAAATCGCTGCCACTCTTGATTTGTCCACTGTGAGCTAAAGTATATTTATTAAGTGATGAAATTTTGAGAGGGTATAGAACAAGAAATTCAAGGTAGCTTCCAAAATGGAAACATGGGCCAGGACAAGACCAGGAACCATCAGGAAAGTACAATTGACAATTCCCCATCCCTTCAGCATGATGTCCTGGTCTTCCTGAAGCCTTCCTCGTGCTGTCCTCGCCTTTCCTGAACACTTCCCGGTTCTTCAGCGCCTTCAGCAGAGGCAAACATTTCAGCGTCCAAATTTTGCTCCAGAGCAAAATTTGGATGCTGAAATTGATTTCCTGGTACCTTTAGCGACTTGCCCTCATTGTCCTGAAGATGTCCTGAAGATGTACTGAAAGTTTCCTGGCTTCCCTGAACCCTTCAGCACCTTCTTGAAGCTGTCCTGGACCCTTCTGCGCTTCAAGAATGTTCAAGAAGGCTTGCTGGTATGCTGAAGGCATGGTGAAGGCATGAGGACGTATTGAGGAACCAATGCTGAAACTACCAAGAAGCTTTTGAGAATGATGAGGAAAACTAGGAAACCTTGTAGACAGCTTGCAGAAGATGTTGGGAAATCACAGACAACATGCAGAAGGTGTCAGGAAGGTGCAGACAACTCAGAGAAGGTCCCGGGAAAGCACTGAAATATGTGCAAAATGGCTTAGCAAAAAAAATTGTAAAAATGGCATTCAATCTGCCACAAAATTACATTCCTCATGCTGTCTGGAAGGCTTCCCGATTGTCCTGTCTCATGTTTTCACCCTTCCTGAAGTGCTCTTTACCCTGTCTGAAGACAGAATGCAGAAAGTCTCAGGAATGGAGCGTCTGATGCTGAAGATATGCTGAAATGGCCAAATTTGCTTTCCTAACCCTTCCTGGTCCTGTCCTGGCTCTAGTAGGATGCCCTTTATGGGGGCTATTCACTCACCCTATAGCACTGTCATCACCCTTCCATGACCCTGTCAAAGTGTCATGCTCCAGCCATGACTCCAGAGTGGTCAAAATAATCTTTGACAGGCTATTTAAATATGTTGGCAGATCCAGTGACTGGTTGAAGATGGCATTTGTATACTTCCTGAGGCGAATCAGGCGATAGATCTAAGGGGTCTGAGATGCTAAAACTAATATGGTGATACAACACTAATATATTATATCAATGAACTGGTCTAATTATGAATAGCATTTTAGTCCAGTTATTTAAAGGCATTAAGTAATCTTCAAGGATTTTCTTCTTATCTCACAAGGAACTCTAGAAACACTGATAAAAACTTGGCAACACAGGATATTCATCCAAATGTTAAGGAGATTCAAAGAAACTTGAGTCTGACACTTTATTCACTGTTGATGGCACCATTGAAGTAATAACAGGGCACAACTGCATAAAACATCGATTCTATTGAAACTCGTCTATGGTTACACAGGATCTGTATCACCACATCAAAATACTTCAAATTTCATTGAATAATCTGTTGTACGTGACTCAATTAATGGGATGCATTATTGCCATTAATGGCGAAAATGATATTTACACACCACTTGTGCTGTAATTTTCTTCACCAAAAATCAACGCTTTATCAGATCACCATTTGTTTTATTTCTCAACGCCAGATAAAAGTCAGCTGCAACACCAGCATCACTCAAAGCGTTGCTAACTGAATTTATTGACAACTTCAAAGTTCAATCACTACTCCGGCAGATTCCTTAGAGAAATGGCTTCTCGTGCTTCTCCAGATTGTGTTGAATACTTCGACTCTAATTGTGACAATACCCACATGGTTACCAAGATGCTGTACTTTCACAATGCACTCAGCATTGCAGACAACAAATACATCAAGGAAGTTCTACAACAGCTCTCAGAAAAGGGAAGAAACTTTGCATGCAGTGCTTTGATGCAGTATGAAGATGTAAATTGTGAAAACCTTCTGACTCATCTTGAAGGGAAAGTATCAGGACACAATATAGATTTCCTTCGTGATCTGCACTGCAAGACACAACTGACTCGGGATTTCCAGTTGCCTGTGGCTTTGGCCTGCATGTCTGGCAAAACGGAAACTGTTGACATATTGATTGAATATGGATGTAACCTATTTGCAAAAAATACCAATGGTGACAACGTAATCCATTGTTTGGTGCACCTCTCTGACCACAAGCCAATTCTATCAGTGAAAATGCTGGAACACATTTTGGATTGCTGTTCAATAACAGAAAAGAAAAAACTTCTACATGACACAAATTTGAATGGTTTTACTCCTTTAGATCTCGCAGCTGATCGTCATTTACCTGAAATGATCTTGTCTATTCTCAACATTGAAGGCGTTTACAAACACACAATCAAAGACTGTGTGTGTCACAAACATTTATTGTATGATGTCACACATTATCAGGATAAGGATAAAGCCGTTCAACATCTGTTGATGAAAATCCGGGATATTTCTTTTGAAAAATTGATTAGGTTCGACGAATGCAAATTCTTTGCAACAGAACCTGTTGCCACATGGTTTCAGCAGTTTTGGAAAATGTATTTAGTTCCCGTGGTCGCTTTTGGATTTGCACCATGGATGATATTATCAGGACTTATAACAGCCGTGCTTTGTTTTTATATGCAAAGGCTGTCACCACCTCTTCCATTGTCTATTTGTTCGATTATCATATCACTCCTTTATGGCACTGACATGACTTACACTGCAGTTATTGGCTTCTCTTTCAAGGAACTGAAAAAAATCAGCTTCCGAAGAAAGGCTGTCACTAATTGGTGGTTTTACCACCTCAACCTATTGGCAATTCCTTTTATATTTGTTGTTATAGCTTGTATGTACATTATGGATGTCCAAAATGATCACATACTGTTTGTGTACATGTATATATTTCTTGTTTTTTGCGGTTCTTTCACGTGCATGTTTTTCTTACAACTGATGCCTCATATTGGCCATGTGGTCACCATGGCCGAAAACATGCTACTGGATATGCTGATGACTGTATGCTTTTGCGCTGTGTACTTATTCGCTGGCACAATCTGTTTCTACATTCTGGAAGTGAATGCTTCACTCACATCAGAACAACAAAGTGCCACTAATTCAACAAATTCAGCAAATAACAACCTTGTGACATTTTCATACACAGCCTTCATGACGATGCTATATATCCAAGGAATTGTCGCTCCTGATTATGAAATGATGACTGTTATGAAAGGCTTCGGAGCAGCTGTATACATTACTTCTCTTCTAATGACAACACTTGTGACAATGAACATTCTGATTGGAGTCATCAGTCTCAGAGTGAAAGAGATAAACAGTCACAAAAATTCTGTAGCCATTATCGACAAGTTATCTGTCATTTCTTGGTTTCGGCATACTTTGTTCTCCAATATTTTCATCAAATATTTTCATACTAAGAAATACTTTTGGACTGTCAAGGATATGTCAATAGTTTATTTGGAGGTGGTTGATAATAAGCTATGATGGAAATAAATCATAAAAAGGTGTTCACAGGTTCCCAAAGTGAGCTGACTCAGTGTTATCTGACAAACCCTGAAATATTTCATGTTTTGCTCTTGAAAACAGTGGCATGATTGATTGAGGTCAATCATTTGATGGATATATGTTAATTTTGTTATGTCAAAACATATGGATCTCTCAGACAAAGAGATCATAGCTAAGTAATTGTTCACATGAGCTGGGATAGTCAAGACCTTGGCTTCATTTGACCCGAAAATGCTTATTACTATGTAAATATGTAACTAGGCTATGTTCTTCATGTAGGTTATCATTGAACTACTTATCCATTTTTATTGTTCATAGAAGCAACAGCTTGATGAAGTACGAGCATAATAAAAAAAAAAAATTGGAAACTTGACCCTGGGCGTTGGGAGTTTCTTCAACTGTACATTTTTCATCATTCAAATAGAAAGATTGTCATGATGCCTTGTCAAGAGTCTTCTTTATCTTAAACATTTTATATGGTGCATTTAACTATGTTTTCATACTTTAAATAACGTACACCATCATACAGTTGTTTATTGCAGCAAGCCTCTGTTTAAGTAGCACCCAATTATCATCGCTAAAATTGTTGAATGTCAATGAATGTCAGTGTTTGAGGCCTCGGGGCAATAGGGGAGAGTGGGGCATAACCATCCCCAGGGGCATAACCACCCACCAAGTGGTTCCAGGTGATTGGTTCCACATAGCGAAAATATTGTTCGTACAGGTAATTTTACTTGTGAACGACAACTTTTTAAAAGAAGGGGGTGCAAGAAAAGGCAGAACCCAGCTGAAGAGCTCAGTTTGTTTACTTTTTTAGCTTTTTTAAGCAGCTTCATCTTATTTTTACATGTGATGGTATTTGTGATGACATTCAACATGAAGGAGATGTTAGGTATCGGTGATAGGCATTGTGTTGGTTCATATTCTGACTAATTTTTAAAATGGATTTAACTGTCATTAAATCATGTCATGAGTGATAACAGGGGTAGTGGCCGTTTACCCCAATATGGGGCATAACCACCCGCCCCTGGAAAAAATACAGTAGGGGTGTGACAGAAACAGGAGGGGGGTTTTCAAAAATGTACTGTAAATGTGTGAGAAACTTGGGAGGGTTGGCATAGATTATGTCACTTGGGCTGTCTTGAAAAACCAAAAGATTGGTATTGGCGGGAGCGTCCCGGAGAGAAATATCTCAGAAATCATTACCACAGCAAAAGTGAGGACACTGATATGGTTTGATACTTTCCAAGTCAAGAGAACCTGCATTTTCATCAGAAAGGGACATAGTATCCTTCCACCAGATATGGAAATCATCCAGTTATTTTTGTTGCTGGAACCTTGGGGGAGGGGTTATGCCCCATGGGGTGGGTGGTTATGCCCCGAGCATGGGGCATAACCACCCACCTTGTACCGAAAACTATTTTATATCCCTGTGCTATAAGGGAGAGTCATTTGATGCTGCATGTAGGGGATATGAAAGTACTCTAAGAGTTTGTAATATTGCCAATTGGATTTATTAATAGTGTTGGTCATTATCATCCTGTGAGACAGTTTGTCTTAGGGGGGTGGTTATGCCCCACTCTCCCCTACTTTGATTGTCTCGGCCTTGGCTCGGTCTCGGATGCAAAATCCTTGGCCTTGCCTCCGTCTCGGGTATCTCTTGGCCTGTTTTGGAGGCCTTGAGGCCGGCATCTGGGCCACAGTTTGGTGGCCTCAGTCGTGGTCTCAAGAGTTTCATACCACGTCTCGGGCTTGACCTTGGATGTCCCGGCCTCGACTGCATCACTAAATTTAATGCTCTCCATCTATTGCACCATTACAGAAGAGTGTTAGCATTAATCAGTCCTATTATATTTTCTAACCACTGGAGTCTTAAAATTGTCAAACATCAGCGCCATTAGCAGCAAGCAATTAATAAAATTCTTGGCTGGCAGAATTTTTAAAAGTTGCCAAGCTAAAGTCCAACACAATGCATAGGATTACCAATTTTGAACCAAACATCTGCAAGGCTCCAGGAAATGGTTTTTAGTGATTCTAACGATGATTATGTTGAGTATTTGCCTCCCATTGAGACAATACAACCGTCATGCCAGAACACGGGGCCAGAACCCAAAAGTGCTACTATTATAATTCCACGGTATCAACAAATATTTTTCCGAATATTAATTTCTCGACATTGGCATATATACGTTCTTCATGACATCGCTGTATATCTAACTCTAAGGAATCATTGCTCCTGATTATGGAATGATGGCCCTTTTTTGAGGTCTCGGATTATTGTAATGAACATTTTGAACAGGATCGATCATCATTACGAGAGTTAAGGAGGTAAACAGAAATTCTGTTGTCATTATTGACAAGTTATCTGTTATATCTTGTTTCCATCATATCTTATTTGCCAATGTTTTTTATAATTTTAAGAGGTATTTTCACACTAGGAAGTATTTTAAAACTGGCAAGGACTTGTCGATTTGTATATTGGGAGGCGGTATATCACATGATTATGAAGAAAGATTTTTAAAAAGGGTCTCCAAGGTTACCCAGTAGTATGGTATTGAGGTTGGCGGAGAATCAGCTGACAAACTCGCTTGGCTTATAGGTGAAACATAAATGTCCAAAGAGAAATTCACTGAATGGTCTTTAAACTCCACTCAGATGATTTGTAATGCCATCCAAAGAACCTAAACTGTAAAAGGCTCAATCCCAGTTAAACGGGCAAATTCCAAAAATAAAGAAAGTTCAAAGAGTATTGGCTGTCATTTCTAGTAGAATCATTTTACAACTTTGAAATTTGGCAGTTATTTAGACTACTTATACACACATTTAGTCATATACAATATGCATGTAATATGTGATTGGAACTGTGGTAAATTCCACGTTGAATGGCCGAAAAAGGGAAAAATGGCATGTCCAATGGCTGTATGGTTTCATATAATATGACGCTGTGGCACTATTTTTGCTGGTATTGACTTGAGAAATGAATGGAAATGTACCTAACTATAATGTCCTTCATACAAAAAAATTTATAACTTTTAAAAAAATTTATAAATACGTTTTTAGGGTTATTTAAAAAAGTCACATAATTCTTGTAAATTACGTTACCAAGATTCAAGGCCACTTTAATCATGTTAATATTTGCCAATTCTTAAATTTAAGAACTTCATTGCCAAGTATGAAAAGTCTAGTTTTTGGTGCAATTTACGGTTTTGAAATATATTGAAAACTCACTTCACAGGAGGCCAAAGAAGGTCGAAAAGTGATTTTGTCGTTTTTAGATGTAAATTACGTTACCATAGCCCACAGCAAGACCAATAGGGATAGAAAAACAATTATTTTTAATTTTTGTAGGCGGGATTGAGCCAAAAATGTTACAAAAGAAGTCCTCAGTTGTCTTCCAAATACGATGAGAAACAAATTTTCTCCAGTCACTTGATGAAGTTGATCCAGCTGGTGGCTCCCCCTGCATGGTGAAATTCTGCATATCCATTGGAAAAGCCACACATTTTTATAAACAGGGGCAGGCTCACTCGAAGGCTGTTTGCTCACCCAGGAATAATGCCACTGAGCTATAAATACACACAATGTCATGTAAGGTCGATATGCAGGGCTATAATTAAGCCAAAGTTCTGTCATAAAAATCAGTGGAGAAATCTTTGAGGAAATCTTTGAGATATTCAAGTTTATCTAAGGGGATTTATTTTTGTTGAACTGTTTATAATACATATATATATCTAAAATACCTTAGTATAGCGTAGACTGTCGCTACCTAACATATACTATGATAACTGAAAATGTACAAATAACTCTATCACAAATTTAGATTAAAATTATCCTGTAAAGAAATGTTTTTCCAGAGAAATATGAATGAACACAGTTTGCAAGAACTTCTTTATTAAAGACTTCATTATTAAAGCCTTTTTGATGTTCAAGAAACTCCTGATGCTTTTAAAGCTTCGTCATTTGATGTACATGCTCCTATTATCCCTGCCATGGTTAATGGACTGGTTTGACTGAAAATAGAAAAATAATGAAGTAGGATAAATAAAATTGTACATTGTACAGATTGTTCAAACTGGGAAAAATGTACTTATCTGTCTCCTTTCTGGAATTGGCGGTCGTCGTAAAAAATCTGACAAAGACAGCACCAAAATATTACAAAAAACTGATAAACAAATTAGAAATTTTCTAATCTACCCGTGAGTACGTGTATTTCTGCTGTGTGACCTGTTGATGAGGTGAAATCAGGCCAAACATCAGTTCGCATCCTGTGAGACAAACTGTAAGTTCAAATTCAAAATGAATTTGCTTCTAAGTATAGGTTATACAATGATTTTGAGGTGTGTAACTAACATTTCAGGTGGTTATTTACCGAGGGCTTTAGCCCGAGGTAAATAACCCCTGAAATGTTAGTTATACACCGAAAAAGAGTTGTATAAGCGACTTATACTCCATAAATGACTCCTGAAGAATTTTAAACTGAATTTTGATGCTTTGTTGTCATTTTTAGGTGTGTTGTTTGCGAAAAAAGCAGTACAACAAGCTAACTTAATCCCCAACAGTGGTATAACTAACAAATCCATTGGTTATACCACGGCAGTTGAAGTCAAATGTATTCATACAGCAAGGGCTGCTGTTTTCAAAGTTATGTGGCATCGTAAAATCTGCCTATATTGGAATGAAAACACTTCAGATTATTTGTTGTGATTGTTTTTCAACTCATGGCAGTAAAAAAACCAGAATCAAATATGTTGTTAAGAGGCTCTGAATTCAAAATGTCCAAAATTTGGTGGGTCAAAAGAAATCAATTTCTGAGCAGCAACAAATTGACTGACCTAGTTTTTCCTGCGGGATGTGACAAGTTACTGCTCACATATTTTATTTAAAATTTCAATATATTTTGAAGGGAAAACGAACATGCAGAAAATACATCAAATCAATGGCAATCAAATTCAGAGAGTGTGGGTGCTGATATCATGTGGTATGTGAACAATTTAACAGGCCAATGCCTTCACGTAGATGACCATCGAGGGCTCTGCAGCATATCTGTCAACAGAATCATTGCATAAATAGGAAATAGATGGGACCTATCTTCAAAACAAGAATGTATTTTGGTCAGAAAGGTGGATCACACCCCAAAATTAACAAAGAAGGGAGTTCTGTGGAGAGTTACAGGCATAGTGGACAGTCTGTGAGCAAGCATTTCTTTGTTTTCAGTGCCTCCAATTGTCACAATTCTGCTATGAATTGTGACAATTGGAGGCACTGAAAACAAAGAAATTTCAAGAATCGGCGGAGGCCTTTTTGTGGCACTTAGCAACGAATGCCATTTTGAACTGTGAAAGCCCAGTCAACAATTTTTCATAAGTCATCCACTTTCAAGAAGCCCTACAGTAGACAAAACAGCTGAAAATAATTAAAGCCGGCAGCGTAGGGTGACTCCTCGCTACTTTCAGGGAGAATTTCATTCTCCCTGATTTAAATAATCAAAAAAGTCATGGCTCTCCGGAGCTGCGCTATGTTCTAACGGACGGAAGAGCGTTACAGAAGAAGAAGCATTGTTTAACACACTTTGCCTCTACACAGACTGATGGGCTTCAATGAAGTAAAAATGTCATTTAATCTGGTTTCAAGTACAGTCGAGATTCATAACTTATCCTAAAAATCTTTCTCTTACTTCATGAAGTTATTAGAAGTGAAATTGGATGTTTTGTTTTGGCGCATTGGCTCTTCTTTGCATTGAGACCTCTTAGAGGCCATGTCGGTGAAATGTTCATTTTGTTAGCACTTGTTGACAGCTATGTCCCCTGTGTCCATAATTCTCCACAGAGCTATTTCATTGTTAGCTTGGGTTGTTTCTTATCATACTGACTAAATTCACTCTTGTCTGACAGACAGCCTCCATTCTTTTTTTCCCACATGTGCAGTGATTCTGTTGACCAATTTTCTTCCTCATGGTGGTGTATATGGTAAACCTTGGTGTGTGAAATTGTTCAGATACTGCATGCAATTTGTTTCCTGACCATTTGAACTCAATTATTCACCTTTTCATGTATTTGCCACATGCTTTTTCCTTTAATAAGTTTGGAAAAATTGAAATAATATGTGTAAGTGGGTAACTTATCACATCCCTTGAGAAATAATCAGGTCAGTCAACAGTTTGCATTTCAGAAATTAACATAACATAAACAGGCATTGAGGCATCCATTTCTGACATCAATTTCCATTGTTTAGTTGGTTTACCAAATAATACCAATGCTTATTTTACATATATTGGTAGACAAATCCAAGTGTATGATTTTTTCGCTGTATGAATACATTTGACCTCAACTGTAATTCAAGATATTCCTTCAAGATTACAACTACATGTATAGAGTTTTTGTGTGGTTATCCTGACATACCTACAGTATCAAGTCAACTAATGCTTTGTTTAATTTGTGTAGTCTTAGATATTTCAAGCCTGCAGCAATAGAAGTTCAGTCGTTTGCCTGACTTTTGGTAATTGTGCTACAGCGATGTCTTTTATTATAAATCATATAATACTATCAAAGAAACTTCACTAGCCCTAAAGAATTAATGAAAATCTAAACAGTTACACACACCAACATGGGCTTAACAATCAGGCATTGCTTAAATAATGTGTCAAAAACCTACCAATTTTAGGACAGCAGAACTTGTCAGTGCCGACCTTAGTGCATCGCAAGCCACCAGAACAGTAGCGGCGATGCCTACACCTCTTCTTAGGGAAGTAGGCTCGTCCTCCCGGACAGACAGGACAGCACACTCCCGATCTGCAGCTGTGTGATGGAGGACACCGTTTGCCACGTCTTCCTCCGCATTTGAAGCCTCTAAGTGGAACACCAGCTGGACAAGATGGCCGAGGAGGAACTATATCGACGCAGTCTGGTAGTGATGGTGGACAAGGACTTCGAACGCAATTCACAGGAATCAACTTGCAGACTTTGCCCTTGGGACATACCTTGCCCTGGATTAAAGGAATCACAAGGTAACTATAGATAAAGAAGTAAAGGCAATTGAGTTTTAATTTGATCAAATAAGTCAAAGTAATCTCTCATCTCAACAACTTCATGCTGGGACATGGCTCTGCAACAATGGTGACAAAACTGAACTAAGTCTTCTCATCATTGGAACACCTCATTCCAATGTATTTGATAGGACTTTTTGTGAGGTCATTGATATATATCTAATTGCAGCAGAATGTAAGTACTCGTCATTCAGTGACTGTAATTCGTAAAATGCTGAAAAAACATCACATTCAACAATTAAAACGAACAAGAAAATGAGAAAAGATCTAGGCACTTACCTCACATGTCGGAACGCACTGCGGTTGAGGTAAGCAAGAGCCACCCGAAGGACAATTCACTCGACGAAGTTCACATTTTTCATTGGGTTGACACTTGAAGCCCTGGAATTGAATATTCAAACGTTAGTTTTCTTATTTGTTGAGAACAGTATAGGGAGAACTGGCCCACTTTTTGATTTTCTCCGTTTTCTGACTACAGGGTGACCAAAAAAATAGTTCACACTTGTGCAAATGAATGCACACTGCAGCTAAAAAGTACACAATCTTCATGAAATTACACACAGTGATGTTCCTACATATTGACAAAACACTGCTAAAGTTATTTTATCTTAGTTGCAAAATTGACCTCACCGTGACCTTTTATGTGACCTATATCGTTGAATTTGGTGTCTTTTGAAGTTTTCATCTGTTTCTTGCTTTAAAAATTCTTTTCTTAAAGTCAGAGCTGATAGGTAAAATGTCTTAAAGGTAATGTCATCTATATATGCCATTGATATCTAGTCAAAATTGCGGGTCGTCAAGGCTTGGTGATCTCAAGAACAGATTACTTCTGATAGAAATTTACCAAAATTTTGACTTGCCACTTTTGAGATCCTGTACATGGGTTTATACTGGTCAGAATGTATATTTATGTTCAGAACATAGTTTGTGCACCTCTAGCTGTGATTTGATGTATTATTGATCCAGGTTGACAAAATATTTTATCTGCTCCTTTATGTATAATGGAATATATGGCTTTCCATCGACTACCAGGGTAGTAATTGCCCAATGTCCACTATAGTACAATGTATATGGTCCTAAAACAGCATTTTTTGGTTTTTGTAGTATGTCAAATACATTTTCCGCCAATATCAGGACAATACTTGGATTAAAGCATCCTCAGTGATTATTTATACAAGGAGAGATTGGTGACACAAAATGACCAATCAAGTCCTCACATCTCCATGTAATGTGCCACAATTTCAGAGTTAGACATAAAGTAATTCTTTCTTAAGGAACTAGGCATTTGTTAGGCCTCCATACTTTATTATAAGACACTTTTTGACATTACTTTTCAAATATTTCCTGCTAAATAGAAAGAATCTCTCTTAGACCTGGCATATTATGCTTTGTGTGACCATTTGACATTATTCTGATGTTTGCAGGACCACAGTTTCCTGTGTCAAGCTTCTTTACAACAAACTTCAATCAGTTTTTTATATCTCAGACCAGTCATATTGACATTTTCAACAGTCTTATTCATGAATGCTCTTCAACCCGGCACAGCAAAAATCAGGGACAACTCACGCTTTGTTATAGCAGCAAGGCTATGCATGTATGTCTGTTGTTTTCGCCATTCAAACACTATGTGTTGATGATTAGCTACAAAATGAGCCATAAATCAAGGTCCCGTGACAAAAATTTATGATCTTATGACCGCTCAAAGAAGTGTGAACTTTTTTTTGAGTCACCCTGTACAGTGTTGAAGTTCAGTGTCTGTATTTCCTTTTAGAATGGAGTTTTGATATGTTATAACTAACATCTGGTGTGCCTTATTGTCAGTCTACGATAGTTTTTCATGGAATGGGGTATTTTAATTTTTATGACCAAGTGGCCCTGTTCTCCCTCTGATAAGGAGAACTGGGCCACAGGTATGGGAGAACTTGGCCATCTATTTGGTTATTGACTGAAAAATAGAGTTTTGCTCGTCAACTGTTTTCTGAGTCTGCAAGTAGGGGAGACCGGGGCTATTTGAAGCACTTGTTTTTATTTTTGCTCTGGAGAGTTAATGACATAAGATATTCACACCAAATTTTGGCATGTGATAGTATGTGTGTTTAACTCAATGATCAGCTGATGAGATATTGCAAATAAATTTTGAAGTCCGTGTTACAGACACAAACTTACAACTTTTTTTTTGCTTCAAATAACCCCGGCCCTGGGGTTAGTTGAAGCACAATCAATCTTTTTAGACAACTACTTATAACAGGGTTTTCTTTTGCATTACTGCTATCCCTATGATGACTACCAGCTTTAGTAAAATACTTATTGGAAAAGATATTGTATACTCTAATTTACATAATTTTTTGTCCGTTTTGGGTAAAAAAGCTGGTTTTTCCAAAAAAAAAATTCCACAATGCAAATATGCACTATGTTACTTCTTAATTGCAATAACTCAAACTTGCAATGACTTGCAAGGCAATTTGAACAAGAAAAATCATGTTTTGGCCAACTCCATCATGTGCGGTTCAACTAACCCCGTCACACCTGGAGCACAATATTGTCTTATTTAATGCGCGTAACAAAATGCTTATGGGTGTGAATTAGGAATGGGCTTGCTCTTTTGGAATTAGGGTTAGTTCACCTGGATATAAGTATTTACTATACAATAACTCCAATCGAAATCTGTGCAAAGAAGTTACTTGGACAACCTAAAAACAAACTTTCGTGCCTACAGAATTAGCATTTTGGAAATTTGGATGATTAAGAGTGTGATAACGTGTGCCAATAAACAAAGTATCTGCCAAAAGTACCAATTTGGCAATAAAAAAATTAAAAAGTCGAATTTAGGCCATGTTTCATATAACCCCGCGCTTCAAATAGCCCCGGTCTCCCCTACAACACATACTTCAAAATATATATTTTAAATTTTGGTTGCCATGGCTACCATGTTGACATATAATAACACAGCGAAAAGACAATTTGGCCACAGAACGTGAATTTATAATAATTTGTGTTGTGACTAGGCAACTGTGAAACTAAAAATGAAGACATTCTATTTATTTACAAATCTTCAATACGATCTTTGAAAAAGAAAGTAAGAAAAAAAAGCCTTTTTACAAACTTGAATCAGTATTTGGTGCATAAAATTTCAGTATTTGAAAACGAAATTTCACCCCTTTTCATGGGAAGAGTTTATTTTTTTCATATATTAGTAGGCCTAGAGGAAATAGAGAGCTTTCATAAAAAATGCATTGCTTCCAAAAATATGTTTTTATTGTGACCTCCAACAACTGTACCGGTATCTGAAACCCTTCCGGTAAATTCTACTGCCAGTTCTTTTTTGAAGATGTTCAAGAAAGCAATATCAAGATGATGGAGACAGCCGAGACATGATTGTTGAGTGTCATAAGGCTTTTGTATTGAGATGATTGAGAAGTCTATGCAGTTTTACAGATGAGGCATTCAACAGTTGGAGCCATTTAATTGTGTGTAGATCAAATACTCTGGTTGGTTAATGTGCAAGACATTTAAGTGGGAATTTTGAGGGCTGCACTGCTATGCCTTCAATATGCTCTACAAGAGGGCCACCACAAAAGTGACAATTTGTGATGTTATTCACTCTAAAAAATGTCGGGACAAAATTGGTTTTTAAGATTCAAAATGGTTTTTTGAAAAACCAATTTCAATGCAAAACCAACATCGATTTAAAAAAAAATCCATGTTGGTTTTTTGCATTGAAATTTGGTTTTTCAAAAAACCAGTTTGAATCTAAAAAACCAATTTTGTCTGAAATGTTTTAGAGTGTTGGAAGCAACTGAAACATAGACCATGTAGACCGAGGGGCAGTCATTGAGTCTGAGCCATCCCTCCCTCACCGGAACCGAGGAAAAACCGCACTATTACAATTGTGGGAAACAGGGCTGAGTTGCTGTGCTGCTTGCCACTGTAAGGATGTCCTGAGCAGAAGGAGGCTTACAGATAATGAATAGAAAGTGTGCCACTGTCGAGAAAGAAGTGATACTGAGAGATTGGTGTAAAGACACGATGATTAGGGCAGAATTGAAGGAATGTATGGAGCGCAACGGAATATTACAGATTTTTCATCCAAATTTTTGGGTCATGATATTTTTTATGGAGACATATACAATTTTTTAACCTGGCATCTTAAAGAATCAAGAGAACAAGAATAGAGACCTCACTTTTAACAGTAGAAATGTAAATAAGGTACCTAATGAAAAAGGCGAAATAGCCCAAATTGCTGCCCAATACATATGTTGCTGGAGACACTTTAATAAAATTTGGTCCATGCAAATTTTCTTGTGCATTACAGGTGCTACAAATGACTCACTTTTCAATAAAACTCTATTTGAAAGGGGAGGAAATAAAAAAAGTGCCTCCAGCACAGATTGGCCACTTCTATAGTGTTTTTAAATAAAGCAAATGAGCATAAGAGTGTCTAACAGGACTTGTTTTGCCCAAATTGCTTTCTCCCTTCACAAATTATGAATGGTTCCTCATGAATCTACAGCTCACTATGTGCGAAGATTTTTAAAGAGAATATAAAGTTCAGTGACATATAGTATAATCTTTGCTGTACTTACCTCACATGTTGGTTTTTTTGCTGCACAGTAAATTTCCACACATAATCGTGGGATTATAAACTTCGGACATTTGGAAGTGTCTCGTGCAGTTCGAAACTTACATTGTGTGCCTGCTGGACATTCATCACCCTGAAACTGCAGTCATTATTTAAGTGTCACATTCATGTTGTAGATATAAATTACGTACCGGAAAACGAGGTGATTTTGAAAAATGTTCAGCTTAATTTTATTACCTTTCAAACTATATAAGTGCCACCCTGTCAACATGCCTCGGCGGTCCAGCGTCGGCCCAGCGTCAGTCCGATGTCAGCAGCGACGGACCAGCTTCGGGCCGACTTTGGACCACCAAGGCATGCTGATAGGGCACTGAGTATTTCAAGGGATAAAAGGCGGCAATGGGTATGTAGTTATTCTCGGAAACGAGAAGCTTTGTCCATGTATTAAAAACTTTAATGGCCTATCATGACAATAAACACCACTCAGTCCTGACGTCCCTTACTTAAAGGATCTTAACGCTTTAAACAAAGGATGATGCTCAATCACATGATTCATGAGTAGGCCTAACTTGTGTCGAGATATTTTGTCATTATTTTTCAAGATGCAAGTGAATAACCAAAACAATAATAATTCCAAGGGTAAACCTGTAACAGCAACACCAACCGTCAACAAAGTTAAATCCTGTTACTTTCTTTAGCTGCAGTGCAAATGGTGTGACTGCGATGAAACTGATTCGTTCATAATAGTTGTGAGGGTGCCAGCAGGGAACACAAACTTCTTGTTGACACTGATGGCGGTCTCTTACTTTTAGACTTGAACGGCTTTGTCATCTTTTTGTAAATTGTCATTGATAAAATTCTTTTATTTTCTGGCATTTCTATAAGTACTTAAAGCACTCGCATGCCATCAAAATAAAAGAAAATGTCTATTATTGATCAGTGTCTATGGACATCATTATGAAAATTGACTAAAGGCCTGGTATAGTGAAGAAGAACTAACAATATGCCTAATTGCCTATGCCTTTTTTCAAAATGCAGTGTTCAAAGTCACCCCGATTTTTGTGTCAATTCAACATCATCCACTTTCACAGTTTCTGGTTCGTCTCTTTCAATAGCCTGAAACAAGTTAAGCGTTGTTTTTCAAAGTACTTGAGTAGGTACTTGTTGAAATGAACAGGTATTTATGAAGCCTAGGTTATTGTCCTTCCAGAAAGTACGTAGAAAGTGATTTTTTTCTTGTCATGTGAAAGTGTGACATCATAATATGGCAGTTCCCATAGGTATAATTAGCATTGAAATTAAGGTATGAGGTCACAGGCTGTTCAGCCAGTCATGGCTCACTCTGCATAGGATGTCATATCAAATCTGTGAGGCAGTACACCAGCATATGAATTGATGTTACGTGTGTAAAAATGAAACACTCGGTTTTTTAATTTTTAAGCAGGGGAGTATCTAGAAATGGCCTTGGGGCATAGCATGTGATCACATTGTTGATCCTCCCTCTCTTGAAGGGTGACCCCATACAACAAAAAATGTGCAACTGTGTATCCCCTTCTTGAGCCGTCCAAGCAGCCAAGCTGTACAACTGAAAGCATACAGTAACAACATTCAGATTAGACACTTTATGAGTAACAGTTGTTTATTGACTTACACGGCTTGTAATCTCCTTCTGTTACTTAGTTATGCTTGGTAAGGCTTTCATACTATGTCACATACCATATATGGCTTTCTCCACACTGCATCATATGCCAACACTACATCATACTCCACACCACAGCCAATCACTTTGCCCCATCAATGTGAGGTCACATTCCAATTTTGCCAAATTTTTCATATTCTACATACTTTCTGGAAGGATAATAATCAGCACTTTCGTGGATATGGAAGTTTATAGATGAAGTAAATGAGTGAAAAAAGCATGGTAAATTAATTTGATCACGAATCAGAAAAATGAAATCCTGTCATAACCTCTTTTTGTTGGATGAAACTAGCCCCCAGTAGAAAACAATTAAAGGTCAAACACCCCTTCTATCCCATTTATCTTTGCATTCACAGATGAGCAACATTTTGCCAGAAAGTGTTCAAAGTCACAGTCACTCCTGCTGTTCAAAGTCACCTCGTTTTACGGTAGCTCTAACCCAGCGATCATTGTGATGTCAATACAACATCACTCTCATGTCGGATTTTATGTTCAAATTACGTTACAGTGAAGGTGGATTTGCAAAATATTTGCACTGAATTATAACCTTGCGTTGACATCATAATCTGCTGACAGACTGCTGTGAATGCAATGTCATATTGGAGTTACATTTAGATGGGCATCTGACTAAAGTACGACATCAGTAGAAGGTCAGTCAAAACCTGGCTGAAGGACAATATTTATGCAATATAGTTCCTTGGCATCATTGTAAGGTCCCTTTCTGACCTCAGACTGAGTGTTAGTAGAACATCAGTCAACGGGTAACGTCATGCTAAGAAAGCCTTAGGAATTTGATTTTGGCACATTCATAGTACACATACTAACGTATATTGAGATAAAATTTGGTAATTCTGGCTGCAGGTTGTGAGGAACTGTGGCTACTTAAACTTGGCCCTGCAAAAATGAATTTTTTACAAGCTGGTTAAACTTTGCCTACCATAGATACTAGAGCCACCAAACTTGTATCAAACTTTCAAATCAGTTTAAAATGGTCTTAGAAAATCATGATTATAGGCTGAATATGGGATTATGTAAGTTTGGTCCTGTTTTCAGATCCAGGTCAATGGAAAATGTTGGGGATTGACCAAGATAACCCTACTTATTTTCGTTTGAGTGTATTGGCGCGGCTTTTTGATGAGATTTGTTGAACTTGGCATAATTTGTAGTGGATTTAGTCCAGAATTATCAATCACTAGCAATATTTGAAGAAAATTACAGACGTTTTCTGTCTATTATCACATTTTTGAAAATCTACATATTATTAATGAATTTGATTTCAGATTTTCCTTAAAATACATTTTTTGCATAGGGATATTTAATATGTTTTGTAATGTTTATTCACAAGTAGCAATCACACCAAGAAGGTTGAGAGTTCTGATTATGGACATAATGGAGTGTCCCGATTCACCCCAAAGAGAGGGATGAATTGGGACAGTGGTTTTCTGGGCCCTGGTCCCCAGAAATTTAAGATATCACTTGAAGCTCCATGGGATCGTTAGACGTTTTGCTCGGACACAATTTCACACCATATTTTGATTTCTGGGTTGATTTGAGTCCATTCTATAACAGAAAAACGGCCAAAACTGTCCCAATTCACCCCATATTACGGTATTGATAGTTTTATTGTGTTCTGTTTCTTGTGTGAATGATTTTCTTAGTAGAAAATAACAACATAATCTAATGAACATCTGTAGGAAGTGTTTGGGACACTTTTCTGATACCATGGAAATTAAAAGTAGTGCCTCCAACACAACTTCATTTGAAGACCAAATTCAACCATCTGGATTTGTAAATAATCCTAGGATTTATGGAAAAGTGCAATTGATAACGTACAAATTTTGTTCAGCTTCTTAAAATAGAAAGGTCAACGAAAAAAAAAAAGTCAGAACTTTCTGAACACACTTCCCTGTATAAGTTACAAACCACATGAAAGGCTTGAATATATTTGATTTCAGGAGAAACTCACTTGACATGTCGGCCTACAATATGGTACTCTGCAGCGAAATTGACCGCACATGGCCGCAACAAGCACGCATTGCTCGTAGATGCTGCATATGGTGCCCTTGAAGAAACAAAGAGAACAAACAACATTTAGCAAAGTCAATTTAATTTGTGGCACAAATAAAATGTGATAGTCCTAGTATGCCAATTAATCATTTCAATGTGATTTTAGTGTGATATAGCCTGTGACAGTAAATAAAGACAATGCAAAACTGAGATCTGAAGCTTTGAACACCACCAATTGGCTTACACAGCCAATTTCTGTAGCCTAATATGAAGTAGCTGAAAGCTTATATTGAGCAAAATTTTATGTTACCATGGATGAAATGTTTAACGCCAAAGGGACATTCCAAAAATATGGTTTGCATTCTTTGGAAAACCATTTTTCTTTCAGAATCTGGTTCATCTCACCGTATATATATATAAGTGGTTGTGTGTAGTGGGTTAAAATAGTGAGATTAAAATGCTTGAATGTGGCTTTGCTCTGACATATTTCAAACAAATCACAACAATAATTTAAATGACTTATGGAAATAGTTGAGCCAAATTTTTCTTCATACAAAGAAGACAAACATAATTCATGATTACGTCAAACTCGAATTCTATACATAAAATGAGAGTTATTACATTCCCGGTTTTTCCGTGAGACTACTCCTGGCAGCTTGAAATCCACGACCGTCCAGTGTCCGCCGAAAGTCCGGCACTGTCCGCCGACAACTCGTCCGCGTTTTACGACTTACCGTCAACTACGGGGAATGAGGGCGATGTCTGGGGTAAAAATCAAACATGTTTGATTTCTCCCCAGGCAGAAATACGACGTAATTACGCCGTGTTGACTTGATTGAAACGTTTAACCATAAGTACAGTCCTTGATATCGTCGGATTTCCTTATTTCCAAGGGTTAAACTTGTCAAGTCGCCGACAATCCTGCGTGTCTCCGTTCATTACTGCGACATTACTGCGTGTCTCCGTCCAGGAAAACTTCATGAACAGCCAGAAAATGCCAGGTTGCAACGAAAAATCCATCGTTTTGCCGCGGTTTTGCCGTTGATTCCACAAGGTAAAACCCCGGCAGTCAATGCCAGACCAGCTACGGCAATACCACGGCAAATCTGGCCATGTGTGAAAGGGGTATAACCAGGAGTTTCAGCAGAATCACGTCTGAAATGAACTTGTGTTGTTTATTCCGAGAAACAAAACGTTTTTTTATAGAGACGCTTTTGGTGTAATAAAGCTTAAAATAGGGGAAATGCAGTACCCTTTATAAATGTCCATGGCAAATCTGGCCCCTAAACTAGGCTAAATTAAGTGAACCTACTGTGACAAACATTACTTCAATATTAAGCTATATCCGTGAATAATCTGCTTGTTGAAAAAAATCTTACTTGTTTTCAATGCAAAAAGGCCCGTAAAGTGAGATCACTAGGCATTAGTAGGGGAAGAGGGGGTGAAAAGTCACAGGGGTAAAAAGTCACAGGCCTTTTTGACCAACTTGCAGTGACCTAATATTAAATCATAATTTGGGACACTTTTATGAGAAGAAGGTCTGCAGGGAATATGAAAATTATACTCATTGTGCAAAGTGGGTTTTTACCCACCTCATACATTTTTGGTGTCCCAAACAGGTTTTATTGATTCTGAACTTTCTCTATTAATGTCTGGTCACTGTGACCTAGGAAGTTGCCCTAGTGTTTCAATGTCTTTCATGCTGTGAACCCATTTTTGGCCATTTGGTCATCAAGTTGCTATGATCATGTGTTGAATTTAGAAAAACAGCTGAGGGGTGAAATGTCACACTGTGACATTTCACCCCAGCACTGTGATATTTTACCATAGGGTACCGTTAAGTCAGTGTTCTGTGCTAAGGAAAGTAAAATATTCCACCCTAGAAGCTTTTAGCTTACAATCCTATCATCATCCATCATCAATAATACTGATGAGAAGGCATTGCAGCAAAATTTAATTTCGCAAACTTTGGGCAATTTCGGCTATGCTGATGGTGCATTGTCATTGCATGCCGATAGCTTTGGAAGGCTCACTATAAATTTCATGCACAAGGATGACTATCAAGTCTAGGTCTGCATATTACCTCATATAGTGTTGTATGTTCACAACAATTGCATGTGACTTGTTACCCCATGGTTGTGACTTCTTGACCCTGACATGGGGTAAAAAGTCACATCGGACTTTGCCTTAAATAATTGAGAACTGACTAAAGCCTATTTACAGCACAGCAGCTATCATGTGATACAATTGTAGTCAACTAAATACTGCATAATTGTGCCAAAGGTCATCAAGATCTAACAAACACCTGCTCTGCTCTGGGGCTTTTTATGAATTTTGTGACTTCTGACCCCCGCCTCCCCTACCTCGGACTGACGTTTTCATTGTCAAGAATTCTTGAAATTAAAACTACAATTAGCGCAAGTAATGGATCCAGAGGAGGGTTTAGGGGATTCAAACCCCCCCCCCCCTTGAGCCTGTAGATTTTAGTGTAAAAAAATAAAAGTACCATGCAAAGCATGTGAACTCTCGGCTGAGGAAGTAACAGACCTACAAAGACTTTTGATTGATTGATTGATTGATATTTATTTGCTCATTGTAAAAAAATAAAATACAGAAATGTAGAATTTAACAAAAATATAATGACATATATGGAGCAAGGAGACCCCCTAAAGGCAAAATTGTTGACTCGAATGTAACAACATTGTTACATAATACAAGTTGTCAGTTGATAATTAAACCAAATATGGAAAGATTAATTGGCAACGTTTTCTTAACCAAGAACTTCCAAGAAAAAAAGAACTTTTGGAAATTTTTTTTTTGGAAACAGATTTTTTTAAATTGTCTTGAAGCAAACTGAGTCTGAAATTTATCTTGATAACAAAGCAACAGCATTGTGATGTCATCACTAGTGCTGCCACCTGGATGATGTCAAAATAGCTCAAACAATGGCACTGTGACATCATGATTGTCTGGTAATGACAGAAAGAGTCTTGGATGCATAGTGACAGAATTGGCTTATGGTAGAAGAACTAGGCACCTGAGATGGGGGAAATACAACCGCACAGAATTGTCAGGGGAAAATAGAGGGGTACGACAAATTTTGCAGGTGTGGTTGGCAGATTGAAAGAGAAATTGTGAACGGAAGGATTACAAGAAAAAAGATGAACCCATCGCAATAGCTCTTTGGCTGTAAACAGCCGAGAGCTAAAAACTGGATACTTTTAGTACATTTTCATTTGCCCTTAAGCGCCACTTTGTGCATGTGCCTGCAGTGTAGTGAGGAGTCCTAAGGTTCAGTCAAATAACAGGCTCTGCTGGTACTCTATGGGATCTTTAAATTCTACATAGGCAACAAAATCTGTCTTGAGACTATTGGCTAACTTAATTGAGGCACACAAATTACATCGTTTTCAAATATTTCATATCCATGCTCACCTCAAAAGTTTTGCATTCATTTTTCTTCACTGAAGAAAGGTAAACACGATAATAGTATAGTGAAAAGGAGTGAGGTCATTTATTTTAGATATCAATTCCATCAAAATTCACAAGATTCTGTGCTGTTTTCAATGCAAAGAAGCCTGTAAAGTGAGACCACTATGGACTGAAATTTTTGGTGTCAAGATTTCTCCACAAGAGGGAACACTGCAATCAGAGCCCTCTTGTGAGCATGGCATCCCTAATCCAAACATAAATGTGCTATCTCTCTTTTGTCCATGTCTCAAGCATAACTCTGTCCCTGTTCTCATCACACTCATCAAACGGTGCATGTGCCACACCACTGACATTTACTTTGTTTTGCAATAGTACCCGTACTTAGACAATTCCTACCTTCTTTAAAATAAACTTTCATTTGACACCTTTCCCTGCAACTTTTGATCAATGTGCAGAACTAGGTCATATACTTTATGTCAGGCTGTCCAGGTGGCAGCATGGGCCAGACACAATGGCAAGTGCTGCCACCACAATATGCCTCAGAAATACAAAGCACCTTTGTTTTCCACCCCAATTTGACATTTTGCATCAACAACAGACATGCATGCATCACCTTTATATTCACATTTTACATGTATATATTTTTCATTATTTGGCATGTTCACGAATTCATGGAGGTGTAAAAACGAGCGTGTACGAATTTGTGGACATGAAAAAACGAGGTATATATTTTTCACTATTTGACATATACACGAATTTGTAAACCTGCAAAAACGAACACATACACGAATTTAGCATTCGTGTAAGTGTGAAATATTGCAATTCAAGAATTTGTGTTGGTGTAATAACGAACATTACAACCTTAAACTTGGCTAAAACTAACTCTAAACCTAATTTGGATCCTAAAACTGAAGATATAACACCTCCACGAATGTTAGTAATGACAGGTACACAAATGAATAATAAAGCATATACACGAGTGCTAGTTATTAATAATAAAGCATATACACGAGTGCTAGTTATTACACATACACGAGCATCTATGCTAGTTTTTTCATGTCCACAAATTCGTGCATGCTCGTTTTTACACCTCCACAAATTCGTGTACATGTAAAATAATGAAAAATATATACATGGAAAAAACGAGCATAGGTTCTCGTGTACATGTAATAACTAACACTCGTGTATGTACTTTATTATTCTAACATTCGTGGAAGTGCTATATCATTAGGGTTTAGTGTTAAAATTAGGTTTAGAGTTAGTTTTAGCCAAGTTTAAGGTTTCAATGTTCGTTTTTGCACCTACACAAATTCGTGAATTGCAATATTTCACACTTACACGAATGCCAAATTCGTGTACATGTCCGTTTTTGCAGGTATACAAATTCGTGTACATGCCAAATATTGAAAAATATATACCTCCATTTTATGCACACTGTTTCATATTAATGTCTATTAATCCTAACAATTGGGACTATCATATGATTCATGTCCTCCTTCACCGTCATATTCAGACACACACATTTCAGACTAAATGGCTCTAACACCTGCTTGCAACGGGTTTTCTAGTACCATAATAACATACCATATAATACAGTGAAAGCATATGATGTTGTAAATGGAGAATATTCCCCTTACAACATCATAATAAAATTATGCTTACACTGCATCACATTCAGCACCACAGCCTATCACGATGCCCCAGCAGTGTGAGGTCAAATACCAGTTTTGTTAGATTTGTTAAATTCGACATACTTTCTGGAAGTATAGTAAAGAGAGAGACACAGCTGGTTTTACAGTGTAGGAAATTGGCTTACCCAAAACATTTAGTATTTTCACAGGTTGTGATATAAACAGTTTGGCTTTACCATTTAAGTAATGTCAATAAACACTTATTTATTGTTGTAATTTGTTTCAAATGTATTGTATATTCAACAAGTTCCATAAGCCATTCATGCTCTAAGGATGAGAAAAATAAGATTTAAAAAATCTTGAAATCCCCAAAAATATCCATTTCTTTTCACCGTGATGTTTCTTCAAGTTCAGAAATCAGATACACTTTTTAGGGCTATCTGAAAATTGTTCAACAGCCTGTACCTAACCATATAGCATAATTATATAGATATGACAGCTTTTGTTTTTGCATTTAAACCAAGATTCAAATATCAAAGTACAAGAGACCTGGCAAGTTGCATCTTCAATGACCTTTCTGCAGCGAGTTTCAGGGGCACAGGGCACTGGGGGTGCTCCAGGTCTTTCGGCAGGACACTTCCCTGGTACAAGAACACATCGTCTTCCTCGTCCGCGACAGGACAGCGGTCGAGGGTGTTCCTAGATTAAAAAATGATACACTTGAAAATGTCCCACTGGAAAGAGAAGGCTATCATTATAACATTTTCAGCCTGTCAATTAGTATTGAAAATAGAGATGACAGTTTCATTGGGAAAAATCCACTTTGTGACTGAGAGCCGATGATGTGTCATCATCATACTGTTAACATGGAAACCATATATATAGTATAGAGACTGTTTGATTAATCATGGTCAAGACTTAAGAGGGGTTCATTTGATTGGTCACAACTGATTTTTAATCAGGTAACATTTTCATACAAGAACCCAAGGGTTCAAAATGGAGGTGGTGGGGTGTCTAAGTTCATATCCCCTGAATCCAGCAGATCATTTGTGTTGCACTATTCAGACAGGTATTTTCAGATATATAAATAGATAGATAGACAAACATATAGATAGGTAGATAGGTAGATGGATAGATATGGTATGCACCAGTGCAGCCATTTAAGAGGAGTGGGTGATCACAGGTTGATCAATGAGATGGTAGATACAGCAGGAGTCGTCTACACCTTGCAAGTTTACCCTTTTTGAAAATGATCGAAAGAGACAATGATTTAACGTGTCCTCTGAATGACACCCACCTAGGACTTTTTTTTAATCTTAATAGTTAACATTTATAGATGTTTATAGTCAACCAATTGACGTAACAATATTGAGAGTAAACTGAAAATATTCCAAAATGACTGAAACAGGTTTTAACCCAAGCAAAGCCGCAAAGAAAGACCCTCAGGAGTTGGACTGAAAGCATGTGGCCACCCAGTGGTTAAAGTTGCTGCCACCTCAGCTGAAGGTCATGACTTGCACCAGTTCAAGACCCTGTGTGGGGCATCCTTCACGCTTCAGTCTTCAGGGCTAGTGGGTCTTACTACTCTTACCAGCCCCGAAAACATGGAGGATGGCATGGGGAACCCAAAAAATTCAGTTGACCTTCTTGAGCAAAATGCCAGCTTGATGTTGTTTGGATGAGATGTTAATTGGCGGCCCCTATGCTGGGCAAGTAAACGATTCTTTAAATTGGGTAAATCATCATCATGTGTAGTATGTTGAGGACTCCCGCCATCTCATCAATCAACCCTCGTGAGTGCCCAGAGCTGCACATCCAGGGCTGAACTTGCCATATCTATCTATCTGTCAATCTATCTGTCACTAATATGCTGGTCTACAAACCTGTTAATCCACATACCACTACCATGCAGATAACTTGCAGACTGCCAAAATTACTAACTTTTGAACTTGAACTTTTTTATTGTTTATAGTGGCAGGTACAGTACATTCAAATTTCATAAAAAATTCATTATAGTAAAAATACCCAGCCCTAATAGGGCTTATCTACCACTTCATGACAGTTACAATTTCAAACAAACAAATGACAGCTTACATATTGTATAACTTTAAACATCTTATTTCCCATGATTTTTCAATGTATTTACATAATTGATTAGGCTCATTTTTAAACATGTATACAAATTTCTGTGCTGGTTCCAATTCAGTAAAATTATTCTGTTCTAATATCATTATATACTGAACAATTCAATATAAAGTGTTTTTCATCCTCTATGGAGCTATCTTCACACATTTGACATAATCTTTCTTTTACTGACTGGTTCCTAAATCTGCCCGTTTCTATATTTAGAGGTAGTATACCAAGGCGTATTTGGGCCATTAATGATCTCCTTTTTCTATTTTCGATAAACACATAACTTTCAGTTTTAACATTACTCTTAAATGTTCTGTATGTTCTTAATTTTGGTTTTAACAACAGAAAATCACACCAAACACTATTCCGGTCCTCGTTAAGCTTCTTTTCAATTGCTTTTGCATTACAAACAGTCTTTTCATAAAATATTTCAACAGAATCACAGTCTTGAAATATTTCTAAAATTTCTTTAGACCAGCCTTTACATATTTTGAGATCCCATTCAAATACCTTTTTTGTGAGTCTATCATTTTCCATAAGTACAAGCCTATTCCAAAGTTTAATCATGCATGTTAACATTTTGTCTAATCTTACAATTACTCCAACCTATATCTCCCTCTAAGCCTAAAAGAGCTGCCTTATTGTGAACCCCAATAAAGTATCTAATTGCCCTATTTTGAATTTTATCTCCTTCTATATGACTATTATGTCCCCATACTCCAGATGCATAATACAGTTTTTCATAGGTATTGAACCTCATGTTCTTAATTTGTTTAAATTTAGATATCACTCCACTTGCTCTACCAGCTCCACCTGCTAGAGTTTCTGAAAGCAATGTCAGATTGATGAATTCATTAAGAACTACACCTAGGTATTTATATTTATCGACAATTTCTAGTGTTGAATTATTGAATTGAAAATTGTATTTAGTTTTAGCAGATCTTTTAGGTCGAAAGTGGACAATTTTTGTTTTATCTGTGTTTACTTTCATTCTATAGTTATTACACCATTGCTGGACATGTCTCAAAATTGAATCCAAATCTTTTTCATTTTCAGCCAATAAGACTATATCATCTGCAAATGCTAGAACTGAAATTTTGAACCCATCAAGATCTATACCAATATTTAAGTTTTTCACCTCTTTAATGAGCTGATCTATGAATATACAAAATAATGTAGGGATAAAGGATCACCTTGCTTAACACCACTTTGAATTTCAAAAGGTTGGGTGTAGTAATTATTAATTTTAATATAAGCAACATAATTTTCATAAAAAGATTTTATACAATTGAAAATTTTTCCTTGGATTCCACTCTTTAGTAGAATATAATAAAGTAGGTCCCTGTCTACCCAGTCAAAAGCCTTTTGCATATCAATAAATGCACAGTAAGTACTTAGGCCTTGCAGCTGTCTATTCCGTACTATACATGTTAAAACAAAAATATAATCTTCACATGATCGTCTCTTCCTGAATCCATCTTGTTCGTCTTGCAAAAGATTGTTATTTTCACTATATTAATAGATGCGACTATTTATTACAGCAGAAAATAGTTTTCCTACACAAGAAATTAGACTTATACCCCTATAGTTCAGTGGTATTTTTGGATCTTTTGAAGAACCTTTCGGGATTGGTGAAATGATAGATATTTTCCAGTTTCTCGGGATCATACCTAAGCTAAACAACTTATCCATAAGGAAATGCAACTGGATAAAAATAGACTCAGTTTTTAACACTTCATTTGGTATGTTATCGATTCCGGATGACTTATTATTCTTAACTTTCTTTATAATTTTCTTTAACTCCCCAGGTCCAATATCCTCATTTAGTACCTGGTCATAATTTTCCATATTCTTCTCAATATCATCCTTCTCTTTCATACATTTTTCATAAAATGCATTGCTTGTAGCTTCATTAGGTCTATTTAGAAGTTTGGAAAAATCACAGCGCCACTTATTAAGAACATAATTAATATCATCATTGAGCTGTCCATTTGAGTCATTGGCCACAAGTGGTATTTTCGTATTATTTCTTGGACCAAGCCTTTTTACTAATTTCCAAAATTCTCTGGGATTATGTGTACAAGTTCTTTCAATATCATTTACAGTTTCTCTATTATACAGTCTCTCAGCATTTTTAAGTGCTCTGTCAAATATCTTTCTCTTAGATATAAAATCATTTCGTAACGCTTCTCTGACTGTCTCTGCCCTTTAAATTTACAGAAAATTATTTTTGCTTGACACATTGTTTTCCATAATTCATGCAGATCATTATTCCAAAAAAGGCTTACTGAATTTCTGCGTTTTCTTTTTGACAATGTCTTTACATACAAATTTCAGATGATTGTCCATTCCACATTCAAGTAATAAACAAAATTGACCATACATTTCGTCCAAGTCTACCTGCCTTTTTACATGAGGTAATTGTTGTATAATAATACTATTTAGCTCAACATTGAAATCTGGAGAAGTCATAAAGGCTTCAGGAATTTCGTTACAATAAAACTTTTTTTGTGTATGCATAACATTGCAACATTGAGGAATATCAATTGTTTGTACTGGCGATGTGTCATTTTCTATAAAATCGAGTGGTCTGGTGGTTTACAATTTGTAGCTATCAGGTTTGACAATTGGAATGTCTCCAGCAAATCACACATCGTTAGTACTCTAAAAAGAGTTTAGTCATCAGAATTCCAGCCCTTTTCTCCTTGCACTTGCCACAAAAAACCATATGATATAACAGTTATTGCACATCACCTCGTGCAATATCAGTTTTTATGGCACCTCGGTGGCGCAGCCCGAGTGCAATATTAGTCACCGAGGTGCCATAAAAACTGATATTGCACAAGGTGATGTGCAATAACTGTTATATCATATATGTTTTTTTGTGGCAAATGCAAAGAAAAAGGGCTAGAATTCCTTGTCCAAACTGTTTTTGTGTTTCTTTTGACCTGCCCATTTAAAATGTATCTCATCAAAAATCAATAACTATTTCACTCACAAATTTTTTTATTCACGCTATTGGAATACATATATGATAAACTTGATGAAGAATTTTTTTCAAATTTTTTTTTTTAACTTTGTAGCAGACTTTAGACCTCTAATAAACACAACAAAGTCACTGAAAAATCGACAAAAAAGCCGTTTTTCGGCCACTTAATGCTTTAATCTGATTACAAAAATAACATAAATAGCACAAGAAGTTGATATCCACTTAGCCTCTTAATATAAGGATTTTTTTGCCACCACAATCATTTTCCTACCTATTTCCAGTGCTGTGCAGCTACTTTCTTTTTACTAAAACCAACAAACGATCTTGTGCTGCTGCAACAAGACTCCATTTGTGTTTCTTTTCAACCACATGCTTAAAATGTATGTCATCAAGAATCGATAAATATTTCACTCACAAAATTTTTTTTCACACTTCTGGGATCCAAAAATGATATACTTGATTATGGATTAAATTTTCGATTTTTCTCTTAAACTTTATAGCAGACTTTTATTAATAGACTCTAAACACTCAAAAAACACCAAAAAATCGGCAAAAATGCTGTTTTTCGGCCACTTAAAATGCTTTATGCTGATGAAATAAATAATATTATCAGTACTAAAAGTTGATATCCGATAAGCCCTTTAATAGACGCATCTTTTGCCGCCAAAATCATCTTCCTATCTCCCTCCGTTGCTGAGCGGTGCGTCTTTTAGTAAAATTGAAAAACACACTTTTGTTGTCTGCTTGTGGTTGCAGCAGCATCAAAATATGGTGCTTCCTCTGAGGTCCGTCCAATCTCTTACATGTTAAAATGAGCGTGCAATAACATGCGTGCAATATCGTAGAATATTGCACGGCTGTCAGCCAATGAGGAGCGAGTATTTCTGCTAACCATATGATATAAACTGATATTGCACTCGGTGCTGTGCGATAACTGTATAATATTGTATTCTATAATGTATGTGCATAAAATTGGTTCAGAAGCCCCTGTGGTCACCACAGCTGATGAGGTCATAGTAGCCAAGCTCCCACTGTGACGTCATGCCCCTGGTGGATTAGAGACAGAACAGCTAAATTAGCCTGTCGTGTGCACTGTGTAGCTTTGACTGACCACAGCCCAAAAACGGATGCGGATGGACCACTTCATTTTTTTACCAATTTAGAATTAATAAAGCAAGGATCATCTAGTTAGAATTTCAAAAACAATTATGGTAATACTCTAGCTATTTTATAATCCATAAAAACTAATATAATTTAAGTATTTTTATTACCATTTTAATGTAAATTCGATTGGCCCTACTGAAAAAGTAAGTGTGGATAGAACACTTTTTATTGGGCTAGATTTGTAGCATTTACATGTAGGCCCAGTAACATCATACTGAACTTTCAGAAATATGGTAATACTCTGGAACTTTAGGGTGATTAACTTTAAAGTAGCAACAAAAAGCCTGGGGGATCGTTCAGAATTAATGATTGGGGGGGGGGGTGGTAGTGTTGTCAAAAATTGCAGATAGAAATTGATACCCCCCTTTTTCACGTGGATTTTAGTATCCTTGTTAAGATCGATGCAGATTTTTAGTACACGCCCCGACAAACAAAGCAATATACACTCGCATACATTATTATACACCTTGGACACTTTAGTCCATGGGCCAGATATCGAAACCTTCCCCCCCCTTGGGAATTTCGGAGACCCGTATATTTTGAAAGATATATATCTTAAGTTACAAAATTTGCTTGTTGGACAATCTTGGACCTCAACGATAACCAGCAGGAGCCATATGAGTGCGGGAAGGTTGAAAATAAATTTTCCCCAAACCTAGTGCCGCTATTTTCAGAAAATGTACTGTTATTCATAAACTAATCCATGTATAGATGCTGAAATGGTACCATTTTTAAGGTATTTAATTCCTCTATCTATTTAGTGCAAACATTGATTGATTAGGATATCTATTTTGGTCAACAGAGTGCAAAACATACGGCCATAACTCGAAATTAAAAAGAAAATTTCATTTTATTTCACAAAAGTTCCCCACACGGGTCACTAGGGGTCAGAAGCATCCTGAAGTTTCTTACACATCATTCTGTATATTCATAGCTTTAAAATGATGTATTACACAACCATGTAACTGCAACAATAGCTTACCTGCAGTCAATTATTCATTATTGCATTTATGTACAATTAAGTCAAATTTTCAGATATAGGGGATGAACGGCATAGATTCTGCTGTGAATATATCTTCCAGGATTCTGTGTATCTTTATGAAAACAATTGTAGATATTTGTAATATTCTATATTCTGTTAACTATGTTTTCAGGGGTTTTAAGACAGGTATTTTCATGTTTTTAACTTGGTTATGGCAGCCATATTGAAGATTGGCAACCAAACATTTTTTGTTACAGACATGTCCGGGTGACCTACATTGATGGTTTTCAGGATAAACATATTTTTTCCTGAAATAAGAATTTAATCACAACTGGTTTTCCATATCTGAAAGGAAAATAGTGCATTTACCCCTTATTTATTGAAAATGGCAGCCTAACAATCCCAGAAAAAATAATTTTTTTCTGAATAATGGCTGCCAAATTTCATTATTTTTAACAAGAAATATTTTCTGCCACAAAATTGGCAAAAACTGACTCAATAGTCATCTTTATAACACAATGTAGGTATGATTGGAACCACAAATTAGTAGGTTACATGATGCTATGTTGATTTACAAAAGAGGAGGGACTGAAACTTGACAGGAGGCCATTTTCCTTATCCTACCCCAACATTTTACTTAAAACAAAAGATTTCCAAACACATACAGTCACTATAATCAAAGGTAAATTCTATACAAAAGTCATGAATTCAGCCTGGGTTAATAAAAGAAGAAATTGGTTATTTATTAAAATATTTCTTATTTATAACAGCAATGCTGATAACAAGAGAGGCCCTTTTCCCCCCCTTGCCCAGTTTTTCTTTTGCCAAAAATTATTTTGGCATAGAAATGGAAACAAAGACGTAAAAATTAATTTTTTAAGTACAAACCATTATTATTTTAAAGATGATATTGAGTATTATATGGTAATTTTTTCTATATATTTATCATGTTACCTGGCACATATAGTAGTTTCATTTTAGACCAAGGATCTGGACTTTCCAGCCACACTTTGTAAAATTTGGACTATCGCAGATTTTTGATAAAGTTCAACAACTCCTAAACTATGAAATTGGTTAAGAGTGGTTTATAAAAATAACAGGCGTATTTAATTTTATGTGGTAATCTAGTATATTACCAGGCTATCTGGCACATATAGTTTCATTTTGGACCAAGGTTCTGGACACTCTAGTCAAGCTTTGTAAAATTTGGACTATCGCTGAATTTTGCTAAAATTCAACAACTTCGACACTATGAACTGGCTTAAAAGTGGTCATAAAAATGGCTAGGCATATTGAATTTTATATGGTAATTTAGCTTATTTACCAGGCTATCTAGCACATATAGTTTCATTTTGGACCAAGGTTCTGGACACTCTAGTCAAGCTTTGTAAAATTTGGACTATCGCTGAATTTTGCTAAAATTCAACAACTTCCAAACTATGAACTGGCTTAAAAGTGGTCATAAAAATGGCTAGGCATATTGAATTTTATATGGTAATTTAGCTTATTTACCAGGCTATGTAGTACATATAGTTTCATTTTGGACCAAGGGTCTGGACACTCCAGCCATACTCTGTAAAATATGGACTATGGCAGATTTTACCTAAAATTCAACAACTCCTAAACTATGAACTGGCTTAAAAGTGGTTATAAAAATGACTAGGCATATTGAATTTTATATGGTAATTTAGTATATTTACCAGGCTATCTGGCACATATAGTTTCATTTTGGACCAAGGATCTGGACACTCTAGTTAAGCTTGGTAAAATTTGGACTATGGCAGATTTTCGCTAAAATTCAAAGACTCCTAAACTATGAACTGGGTTAAAAGTGGTTATGAAAATGACTAGGCATATTGAATTTTATATGGTAATTTAGTATATTTACCAGGCTATCTGGCACATATAGTTTCATTTTGGACCAAGGTTCTGGACACTCTAGTCCAGCTTCGTAAAAAATTTGGACTATCGCAGATTTTTACTAAAATTGAACAACTTCAAAACTATGAACTGGCTTAAAAGTGGTTATAAAAATGATCAGGCATATTGAATTTTATATGGTAATTTAGTATATTTACCAGGCTATCTGGCACATATAGATTCATTTGGACCAAGGTTCTGGACACTCTAGTCAAGCTTGGTAAAATTCAAGAACTCCTAAACTATGAACTGGCTTAAAAGTTGTCAGAACAATGGGTAGGCAATTGTAGGCGTATTGAAATTTATATAGCAATTTAGTATATTTACCAGGCTATCTCAATCTGGGATCCACGGCATTTCATGACCTTAGGTAGCTAGTACTGATCTTTCAAATCTGATAGGTCGAGACAACAATGAAATCAACATCCGCTCATTCACAAACGCTTTGTGACGTCACCCACTACTTGCTTGTCCACTGATATGTGGACTGGGACGAGTCAGGGCTATCTGGCAATATAGTTTCACTTTGGACCAAGGGTCTGGACACCCCAGCCACACTTTGTAAAATAAGAACTATCGCAGATTTTTGCTAGATTTCAACAACTTCCAGCTTTGAACTGGCCTAAACGTGGTCATAAAAATGGCCAGGCATATAGAGTTTTATTATGGTAATTTAGTATGTTTAACAGGCTATTTGGCAAATACAGTTTGATTTTGGACCAAGTGTCTAGACACCCCAGCCACACTTTGAAAAATATGGAGTATCCCAAATATTAAATTTTGCTAAAATCTGACTACTGCCATATTATTATTTCAATGATTGAGGCAAAATGAACGGCCGCCATTTTGAAAAACGGGGTCAAACTGCACTTCACTTCCCAGGAGAGTATCAAAACCTGTCTTAATGAATTCCTGACCCAGGAAAACATATATTTAGACCCAAAAATCATTGTTCTAGCCCAATTAGATCCAGAGATATGGGCAAAACGGTTAATTGGCGGCCATCTTGGAATTATCCATCATGGCCGCCAGCCGTTGAGGTTGTATAACGTCCAACAAGCTAAAATGCGTTCTCTGGAATATTAGCTTTCTGATGGTATGTGTCAGATTGTGTCTTCAAAATTCCCAAGGGAGAGGGAGGAGGGGTTTTCGTGGCCCACGGACTAATTGGGCATACAGCTTTGCGCTTTGCATGTATGTGCGCAGGTTTTATGATTTTTTCCTTATACTCCCACTTAGACATGTTGTAAACAAGAAAATTTTTTCAGAAAAAAATATAGCGAATATTAGTAGTTATATTTGTTATTTTAGATAATGAGATTTTTTAAAGACACAACTTCAATTCCATGCTGCAAGTTCCCTCATGACTGATCTTTTTCATATATTAGCCCACATACCTTGGGGTGTCCCCGGGGATACCCCCATCCTTGGGGTATCCATTGGGGTACCCACAACCTTGGGGTATCCCCGGGGGTGCCCTGTCCCTTGGGGGTATCCCCGGGGGTGCCCCCACCCTTTGGGTATCCCTCGGGAGTGCCCCCAACCTTGGGGTATTCCCCGGGGTGCCCCCACCCTTGGGATATCACCTTGACGTACATACCTTTGTACTGGTCTCCAGCCCGATAAGCAAAATGCTTCTCTGTCCGGAGCGCTTAATATATGCTTAAAATAAACTGACATATATGCTTAAAATAAACTGACATACATAGGCCTACATATTACATACATACATATCCCCACCCTTGGGGTATCCCTCGTGGTGCCCCCACCCTTAGGGTAGCCCCTTGAGGTATCCCCCGTTGGCACCCCCAAGGATACCCGTAGGCTGGCCTTGGGGTATCTCCTGGGGTTGCCCCCAATCTTGGGGTATCCCCTTGGGATGCCCCCACCCTTGCATTATCCCCAGTGGGTGCTGCCACCCTTGGGATATCCTTGGGGTTGTCCCCACCCTTGGGGTATGCCCCGAGGGTGCTGCCGGCCTTGGGGTATCCCTGGGTTTGCCCCCACCCTTGGGGGTGTCCCCTGGGGGTGCCCCCTCCCTTTGGGTATCGCCCGGGTGCACCCCAACCTTTGGGTATCTGCCAGGGGTGCCCCAAAAGGAAAGGGGTATCCCTGGGGCTGCCCCCACCCTTGGGGTATCCCCTGGGGGTGCACCCACCCTTTGGGTATCCTATGCCCCCAACATTGAGGTATCCCAAAAGCCCACCCTTGGGTTATTCCTGGGGTGCCCCCATTGGGGTATCACACAGACATTTCCCTGACATGTCTAAATTTAGCCCCGGGTTACCCCAAAATTGCACATGTTTCCTTATTTTTTTTGACAAATCGACCTGGTGGCCTCTTGGTGTCCGTCTGTGGCAAGTAAGTTACTTCACATATCCTGTATTGCTAAGGGCTTGGGCATTGGCTAAAAAATTAGTACCTCCTTTGAAACCGAGTGAAAAGTTTGTACTCGCACGGGAAACCCCCCCTCCCCCCGGCATTACGGTCCCTAATTACATAAAATTGTAATTTTCCATAACCCCAGATAAAATGACATTAATCTATGATAAAAACTTAACAATTGACCAAAATCCTCTGATTTTACAGGTTAAATGTTGGCAATGTTTGACCCAGATCGTTAACTTAAGTTTACCTTGCAAGAAGTTATAGGTTTGTCAGAGATGCATCGTGGAGCTGCAATATATATGTTAAACCCAACTCCCCGTCTGTAGAGCTCACAGTGAAAGCCCTTCTTACACTTGAAGCCCTGTAATTGACATCACCATAAAATATCAATATTAATTTTAAATTGACATTATTCAGTGACGTAGCCAGGAAATTTCTAGAGGGTAGCCGGCAGGTTCGGGCAAGCTGACTTTGAGTGGGTGGGAGCCGTGACTTGATTGGATATTTTGGCAAAATGAAACGCTAAAAAGTACACTGTAAAACCTACTGCGTTACTTTAATGGCAGCTACCGTAATGAATACAAAAAAGTGCCATTTTACAGCAGGAAAACATTGTTTTTATGGCATGTACTGTTGATTTAATGGTAACTGCTGTAAAAGTACTTAACACAGCTGGGTTTACAGTGTATAGCAATTTAGCAAATTACTATTTTTGAAAGGTAGTATATCATTATATACAAAGCTATGATAACAGTGGCAGTGCATATCATTCCAATAACAGTATGAAACATAAAATTTAAAGCAGAACAGCAGCATATTATATAGCATGCCAAATATTTTAGATCAAATAGGGGAGGGGTGTAAGGATGGTTACTGGGGGCACTTGCCCCCTACCCCCTCTGGCTACGCCACTGACAGTATTTAATATAGTTACTTATAATTAGATTGCAGCCAAGTGAGTGATGTGTTATTTAACAGCCCAGCAATCCTACTGGGTTACAAAGGTCAGATTGCAACCAATCTAAGCAACAAAACTATTGCTTTAAGATGATTTAACCAGATTATTTCATGTACCTGGCAAGTTGCTTGCACCTTGGGAATACAATATTGAGTTCTTGAGCATGGTAGACGAATCGCATTTCGGCATCTTACTCTAAAGACTTTGCAGCGCTTGTCTGGTGGACAGGGAAAACCCTTAAAAAAAAAGAATGTCATTTACAATTAAGAGAAAGAGAGAGAGAGCCATCATTGGGTGAGTTATGAGGACGAACAATTGCATAAGACCAACGTTATAATCTGACTTTTGAAATTTATGGCCCCCTATTGGCCATATGAGAGGTGAATGTCTTTACAATTGGATGACCTACCGTACTTATAAATTTTATAATCAGTTCGCGGGTTTGCGAGATGTGAAATTTCAAGACCATCTGATTTTTTGCATAATTTTTGAGAACCTTCAGTATTATTACAATGCAGCCTTTCAATTGAACTCATAATATTCATATTATATATGTGGTTGTGGTTCTTCAGTTTACAATGTATCAATCACTAGGCTACACTACTTACAACAAGACAAAGCGATGTGTGATAATATTAAATACAATTATGCCTCAACAGACAACAAATGCCTATGGTTTGGTAATATTTCGATTTCTGTCTCATACAGTAAACTAAATTTTATCCAGAAGGGCAGCTAAGTAAACCAGATCTAGTCTGTAGGCAAATAAGGAAGAGGATTTCACTGTTAGAACAACAATGTTTAGGATTAGTTTTCCAGTTGATGGCTATCACGAAAACATTCTGATTGTATAATATATTACATATACATACATTGTATATATAGACATATTTGCTCACCTTACAGGGTATTGGTTTTTCTTTCTTGACACACTTTGGCTCGAAACAGAAATTCCCTGGCCCACCAGGAGGACAAAAACTAGAAACGGTTCTTCGCACCTGACATTCCATACTATTTGGGCATCGGACCGCCTGGAAATGTGAAAGAAATACAAATTCTTTTAACTGATATTACCATTAGCAACAAGATAATAAATAGTAATAGCGGAAACAGGGGCACAGTGAATTTGAAAAGTTTATTTTTACCATATTAACTCTGAGAAAGATATAGAAGTGAACATCGCAATTTGCCAGCATAGATTTTAAAATGCAATGTAATGATCTTGAGTGAGTTAGCAGGGGAAACGGGGCACAGTGAATTGCAGTACACACAGTGAATCAATATAGACTTCCTGGGATGCTGTATAGAAATGTTTCAACATCTTTTCATATTATAAGATCCTCCTATATCTAACTCCATAAATTCAAGTTCAGATTGAGACTAAGTTTCTCCGTTTAAGATTCAAGCTTTCCCATTTAGTCAATGAACAAACACGTCAGTTGAGAGTAGTTACTCCAGCCATAATCTGCCTGGGCCATTCAGCCCCCACAGTTTTATTACAATCACATCAACATAATCAATCCACATTCATATTCATCAATTCAGTTATCCTCCAATAGTGTCTGGCCAGCCTGCAGCTGAGGCTTCATTTCAACCCCATTATCCCTACACATCCCTGCAGCTGCTGCTTCCTGCAGCAGTCATTAGTGCAACTGCTGCTTCAGTTGCCTGCCATTAGTGACGAATATCCCCCCTCTCACAAATTATCATTGAATCCCAAATCACCCTTTCCCAATCACCCCCTTTGCCTGACTCACTTGATCCCCTTAATGTCCCAGCCCTCATTACTGGTCAAAAGGTTCAAAGGCCAGAAAAATTGGAGTTTGGCTCAACCCGAGAGAGGACCATATAAGTTATATACCGTTTGAATCCCTGAATTCAGTAGTTTTAGAAACATTCTGTTTCAGTGAAAAATCAGTTGAGACTTTTTTGTAATTTGGTTACCATGGCAACCAAGTCAGAAAATTATTTGATGAATAGAAAATGAATAAAACGCTCTCATACGGAGTGTTTTTCTTAGATAAGCGTAATTTTTCTTTCGAAATACTTTTTATGGTCACATGACCTTGGGGTAAAAGGTCACATGACCAGCAGAGGAGGGAATTAAAGAGGCAAAGCTAGCAATTTTAAAGCAATACAGACTTAGGAGTTTGTCCTGGACAATGCAGTTCAATGACACATAGTCAAATTATTGATATATGAGAGATGTAATGTCATGCTTTCAAAAAATATGCGATTTGGCATAACTGCTACCATGGTAACAAAAATGTTTATCTTCAAAATAGCAGCCCCATTTACAGATTAAATTTCATTAAAATTATGTTTCTGGTTTATATTTGTTCTTTCACAGTTGGAATTTAAAATGTTGATTTATTAAGAATTGTAGATGCTTAGATTTTGCATGATTTCTATTGGGGTAAATGGTCACATGACCAGTAGGGGAGGGGTCAAATGGCTAAAATGGGCAGTTTTTCAGCAATATGGACACTATAAATAGGCACCGGACAACACAGTTTAATGACACATGGTCAAGGCATTGACATTTGATTGCCCTAATGTCATGCTTTCAAGAAATATATCATATGGTATTACTGTTACCATGGTAACAAAAATGTTTATCTTCAAAATAACAGCTGTATTTCTAGTTTTAATTTGACAACAATTATGTTTCTGGCCAGTGTTTCTTCTTTTCCAGTTGAAATTGAAATTCAAAATGATGATTTATGCTGCATTGTAGGTGCTTAGATACATTGCAACATACATTGGCCGGAAACACAATTTTAACCATTTGACCCCTCCCCTACTGGTCATGTGACCATTTACCCCAATAGAAATCATGCAAAATCTAAGCATCTACAATACTTAATAAATCGACATTTTAAATTTCACTTCCAACTGTAAAAGAACAAGTATAAACCAGAAACATAATTTTAATGAAATTTAATCTGTAAATGGAGCTGCTATTTTGAAGATAAACATTTTTGTTACCATGGTAGCAGTTATACCAAATGGCATATTTTTTGAAAGCATGACATTACATCTCTCATATATCAATAATTTGACAATGTGTCATTGAACTGCATTGTCCAGGGCAAACTTCAAAGTCTGTTTTGCTTAAAAATTGCTAGTTTTGCCTCTTTAACTCCCTCCTCCGCTGGTCATGTGACCTTTTACCCCAAGGTCATGTGACCAATTAAAGGGGGCCTTTCCATAAAATGTATTTCAAAAGAAAAATTACGCTTATCTAAGAAAAACACTCCGTATGAGAGCGTTTTATTCATTTTTTATTCATCAAATAATTTTCTGACTTGGTTGCCATGGTAACCAAATTACAAAAAACTCTCAACTGATTTTTCACTGAAAAAGAAAGTTTCTAAAACTACTGAATTTAGGGATTCAAACGGTATATAACTTATATGGTCCTCTCTCGGGGTGAGCCAAATCCTGAAATAAAGCACTTTTTGAGGTCTGGCTCCCTGCCTATTCCCCACTAATCATTCCTGCCCCATTGTGCAAGTGTACTGCTCACACCCTTCACTGCCTACAATGACCTCCCCCCTTTGAGTATCAGTCCCCCACAGGATGATGCTTAGATACTGACTGAATACATTTGGATCCCCAAATGTCAGATTGGTCATTGAATTTAGATTTATAGTCCTTTGTCCTTCTACCCCTCTGCTCTTTCCTGATCCCCAAATGAAACCTTTGCCCTTGGCCTGATTGGCAATCACTCAATGGTCATTGCTCTGAACCCATTTGTCCTTCTGGCTCTATGAGTCAAAATGAGTCAAAATGCAATCTAACGAATGCAGCAAATGCAGCCTTCCCAGGCCCTCGATACTTTACATTGCCTCATGGGATTTTTAGAGAAATTCACAGGGAAGTGACTCCTCACTGACCTGGAATTTGTCTACTTGTTGAGGGAAGGTGGATCATTTGCATTGGTCCTATTGCATTTCATGTTTAAGTGATTAGAGTGATTTACCCCCCTCCCCCTCCCTTGTGCGTTCCCCCCCCTTTCCCCGCTACTCTCTTTTCACCCCTTTTTATGCGAAATGGTATCCCCATGACAACACCTATACAACATCGAACATTTATACAATTTATGCATTGGTTTGCTTTCGATATGAGCAGTCCATCGTCTCAGTTCATTTAAAAGTTCAGCATTTCACTTGACTTGTTGTTCAAGAGTTCATCTGTCAGAGTTTGTGATTTAATTAGTGTGATATTTGGATGGCACAATTATTAAAGTACAGTCAATAGGAGATTCATGAATCTTCGCGAGATTTGTGTGTCATCGAACTTCTGCTTCTGGTTGCGTTCGGTAATCGCCCACAGTGAATTCGTCTTCAGCGTGCAAGCATCTCCAAGTGTTGCTGAAACAATGTAAATGAAAAGGCGAACAGTTTTTGCTCATTTGATGCACAGTGTCACCCTGTGCTCCGAGACCAGGACCAACGGTAGCAGTGATGTGGCTCAATGGTGGGCTGTGGTCTCAGAGCTGCAGGGTCTCAAACAATAATTACACAATAGATATTACTTGTCACGTCATCATGACTCTATTAACATCAAATACCTCACCTCTCGGGTGCTCTGGGGCTGTGGTCTCCTTGACAGACACCCCCAACCCCATTTTGCCCCCTTCACATAATATATGTAGCCAGCACCCATATGCAGGAGGACAGTCACAAACAGGTTGGTTAATATCAAGGACAGCAGCGGGGTATGGCGCTTGATCCTCGCCCAATGGTCATCACTCAGAGCCATGGCTCGGTGAATCAAGTCAGAGCTGACAGCTGGGATGGTCCCAGTGGGCATGTCTTTTAGTGTTGGAAATGCTTTCAAAAGGTCAGGGGCTCTGAGTGTATTAGAAAAGTTAAATTGCCCGTGGACGTGAATGGTAGGCATCTTAATAGTGCGCTTTAGGTGGAATGTGTCAGGGCACTCTATCTGGAACGTGTCACCCTCAATCACGCATCCTGAGGCACATTGCAGAGCATAGGTACCTGGACGCAACTTCATAGCTCCGACGGGCAGCGCAGCTTGAGGAGGGTGAACCAGGTGGTTTGTTTGACTTTGGTATCGTTATTCCCCTTTGACAAGTCAAACTTACATTGACTGATCAGGTCTGACTGATTGAAAATCAGCCCCCTCGCACATTGCTGCACCGTTGCCTTGTACAGTGGCTTGCTAGGACACGTGACTGGATTATGGCCATAACACCCCTTAGCTACAAAAATGTGTCCTGTTCTAGTAGATACCCCATAGTTCTGGTCCAAGTGAATTTGTACAGACATACCCGAGTTTGATATGGGCACTGGCATACTATTAATATTGAACAGTAGGTAGTCCTGTCTCCCTAAGACTGGCAATGCTAACCTATAGATCAACTCCCTGCCCGAGATTACCACAGGCTCCAACCTAACATATTGATACAACCACATCAAACTGCTTACCGTGGCTTTGTCCTGTTGCGCAGCATACTTGACGATCTGTAGCAGCAGCTCTGGTGACATGACCTCCTCGCTCAATCGTCCTCGCTCCAACGCTCCCCTCTGCTTCATGAAGTGGACCTGCTGTTGCTGATATAGGGCGTACGTCCTTTCTGCTTCTCTCACTGCTTGTTCAATCTCCATCCTCGCCTCGACTTGATGCAGTCGGATGTCGATATTATTGATATTTGATCGCATACGTTCAATAAAGACGTCCACGTTTTTGACGTGCTTGGCCAAGGACAGATAAGCGTCCTCTGTCTTTTTCATGTAGGCCTGGGTCTGGTCTACGACGCTCATCATGTCCTTGGTGACATGCATCAAGTCGCCCGTTCTCTTCTGGAGCTGTTCAATGGCCTCCTTATACTGCTCCACCTCTTCCTGTGTAGCCGTCCCGAAGAGAAAGCCCATCACACTCCCCACAGCATTGATCAGTCCTCGCTTCCTTCGTGATGGGGCGATGGGTCTGCGTGGCACAATCACTGGAGTTTCCACAGCCCCCATGGGCTGCCCAGTTGTGAAATGAGGCAGGCGGATGTCCATTTGATCGAGTCTTCCTTTCCAGGCTTGCTTGAAGAGTGGCCTGACCCTGAGATGCTCGTAGCTGTCCCTGATTACATCCAGCAGTTCTGTCAGGCCCTCGGGGTATGCTGGAGCTTGCAGAGTTACCAGCACCATCCAGGTGGCTCGAATGGTTTTTAGGCTGGTCCCTCCTTGCACCATCACTCAGTCCGGGAGATGAATTGGCTTCATGAGTGCAGCCCTGCTTGCTGTCTCCTCCGCAGGGGTAGTCGTCTGAGCATTGGTCCAAGTTGCCATGCTCAGCAGGCACGTCAACAACAGGCTGTATACATGACACAACTCCATCTCCATGTCAGTTGTACGTCAGTAAAAAGCAAAGTTCCAAATGCTATATGTCAATATAAAGGAAAGGCACAAGTGTCAAGTATCAATGTGAATCAGAACCTGTAAATGGCAAGGGTCACTGCAAATGCAAAGTCACTAGTGTCCAAGTATCCTTGTCTGCTTCCCAGTATAGCTAGTAGTCGCTACGAGGTCCAAGCACAGAGTGGTTAGTCTTGGCCTCGCGTGGCAGATATGTACGCTGTCGTTTTGGCAGGGGGTCCACAAGAGCATCATCTGGGTGGTGCCCTCGCTTCGCATTGGCCGAATCTTCATCCATTGGCTCCTGACCGCTGCCCTCTGGAGTAGGGGGTGGAGTCGGGTCCATGTTCATTGGCGTGTCACTCACTGGACCCCCTTCCCCGATGCCCTGATCAACTGCTTGATCCTCATGGCGTTCAGCAATTAATTCATGGTCCAGCTCCCTTCGTTTGGGGTTGCCAGGCTGCTCTTCACCCTCCTCTTCAGTGTGAATGGGACGACGCCTCCTTTGTCCTCGCCTGCGTCCTTGTGGCCCCGCTGGGTCGTCCCTTGGCTGCCCATCTGTCGGCTGCTCCTCATCCATGGGTCCTGCTCCATCACTGCCTTCACCTCTCTCCTCCTTCTCTCGTGCACCCTCACCGGTCGCACCTCCTTCTCTCTCACCTCTGTCTCTCTCTCCTCCTTCTCTCTCACCTCTGTCTCTCTCTCCTCCTTCTCTCTCAGCCAATTCCTCACTTTCCTCTCTCTCTCTCCTCCTCCCCAGTCTCTCTCTCCTGCCCTGCTGCCTACGAACAGGTTGCCATGGGCGACCTGCACCCCTCTTTATCTGTCTAACTGGGCGCAGCCTTACCCCTTCCCAGGCCATGTCAGGACTCACCAGGCGAACCTTGTTCCTATTTAGCACCTTCTGCTTTCCAGAGGGCTGGTGGGTCAGCCAAATGACCTTGCCTCTCACCTGGTTGACTGTCCACCTGGGGTCCCAACGGCTAGTGAGCGTCAGTGGCTCGTTTGCACGGATTACCACGCTGTCGCCCACCTTCAGTTGCTCCACGTTCTCCTTCTGCAATAATCTCTCCCTGTTGTACTTCCTGGAGTCCTCAGTGAGATTGCGAGCTTGCCTTATAGCCTGGTAATACTCATGCAGTCTGCCCTCCAACATGGGCTGGTCCTGCACTTGAGCATGGGCTCGGTGTATTGGCATTCTGGGATGCCTCCTAAAATGCAAGAAGAATGGTGTGTGTCCTGTGGTGACTGAGGTGGATGAGTTGTAACAGGCCACTGCATGACCCAGCTGATCTTGCCAATCTGCCACTTGATTGTTTACCAACTTGGCCAGTATGGACTTCAACGTGCGATTGAAGCGCTCCACTTTGCCGTTTGCCTGAGGGTTGTATGGGGTAGTGCGCCTGTGTTCCACCCCTATTCCCTCCAAGTACTGTCTCATGGCTCTGGCATTTAGTTCAAGTCCGCGATCTGTTATCATGCAGTTGGGTGCTCCAAACCTCGGGAAATATTCTTGCCTGAGCTTTGCCCAGACCGCCTCGTTCGTCTTGTTCGGAATTGGGTAGCAGTCCGCATATCCACTGGCATGATCTATTATTACCAAAATGTTTGTGTTCCCTTGTGGAGAGCGCAAAAGTGGTCCCACTAGATCCACTGATATAATTTGTCCCGGGCCTTTGGCCACCGTCATCTCACCCATGGCAACATGCACTGGCCTCTTGGAATGCACTGCGCAAATGGAACACAGCTGCACAAATTGCTTGACATCATGCCTCATGCCTGCCCATACGTACGCCTCTTGCAATTTCCTCATGGTCTTAATATTTGACATATGCCCCACCTCTTCATGTGCCCATTGCATTACTTGTTGCCTGAAAGCTTGTGGCATGACCAGTCGAGGGTAATCTGCTGCATATTCATGAGGCCTTTTGACTGAATACAGCACCCCTTCCGCTATCTCATAGTCACTTTGGTCGTCCACTGCCTCCAGCCACTCCGTCATGCTCTGCTGCTCTCGGGCCACCTGGTCCAGGTCCAACGTGTCATGAAAGATGGGCTGCCTCTCATCTTCTATTTGATCAGTGGGATTTGGATCCGCCACTTGCCAGTCCAAGTCATCATATGTGGCGATTATGTTAGGCTCTAGTCTGGATAGCATATCTGCTCTGACATTGTTTTTGCCCTTTCGAAAGCTAATCTTGCAGCCAAATTCCGCTACCAAGACGGCCCAACGTTGGATCTTGGTATTGTTCAATTGTTTAGTGAACAATGAGGTCAAAGGTTTATGATCCGTATAGCAGGTGAATTCGCGGCATATAAATACGGTTTAAACACAGTGAGTGCCGTAATTAGAGCATAAGCTTCACGCTCGATTGCCGCCCATCGTCGCTGGGTGCTGGAGAAAAGTCTCGACAGATAACTGATCGGTCTCTCAATCCCTGTGCCCTCCTCCTTCTGCACAAGTACTGCTCCTAAAGCCGTATTAGATGCGTCTGTGTAGACAATATACGGTTTATCTGTACGAGGATGAGTCATCACTCTCTCACTGATCAGCAAGTCCTTTAGAGCTTCGAAGCTGCGCTGCTTTTCGCAATCCCAGTGGAATCTCACATGTTTCTTGGTCAGCGCCACCAATGGTTCCGATATCCTGCCGTAATCTGGCATGCAGGTTCTATAATACCCTGTAGCGCCCAAGAAACGTCTCACTGCTTTCACATTGTCAGGGGGGGGTATGTCCTTTATGGCCCTGACCTTGTCGGGGTCAGCCCTGTGCCCCTTTGCCCCCACCACGAAGCCGAGCAACTTGACCTCTTTTTGCCCAAACACGCACTTCTTTGGATTCAGCGTGAGATTATATTGTTGCATCCTGTCAAAGACCTGCTTCAGATGCGTCACATGGCTCTCTTCATCAGGCGAATATACGATTACGTCATCCACGTACACCATCACGCTAATCCCCACTAATCCATTCAACAGTTTATCCATGGCCCTTTGGAACACTGCCGTTGCGTTACACAGGCCCATGGGCATCGATTTGAACTGAAATAGGCCCTTGTGGCATATAAAGGCCGTCTTCTCTCTATCTCTTTCATCTAATGGCAACTGATGAAATCCGCTTTTCAAATCTAACGTGGAAAATATTTTTGCCCCCTGCAGCGAATCCAGAACATCCTGGATCAGCGGTACAGGATAACTATCCTTTACTGTCATGCTATTCAGTTTCATATATCTACACAAAATCTAGGTAATTCTTCTACACTTTTCTTCATAACTAATACTACTGGGCTAGCCCATGGCGAGCACGACGGTTCTATGATATCCTGTTCTAACATTTCTGCTAATTTCAATTCTAAAGCCTGCCTTTTCATGAATGGCACTCTGTATGGCCTCTGCCTCACTGGGGGTCCCGTGGTGTGAATTCTCACTGCAATATCTGTGTGCCTCCCTATTCTCTGCCCTGTGGCACTAAACACTGCTTCATTGTCCTTCACACACTTCATGATTCTATCGCCTGGCCCATCAATCACACCCATGTGCCCCTCCTGTCCCCTGACTGGAACAAGTGGCAACTCTACCCCCTTCCACAACGAAGTGCCCCGAGAATAATCTATCACCATGCCATCCTGTTTCATGGCATCGCTGCCCAATATAAAAGCATAGGTCATGTCATCTACCACCACTACATTCACACATCCAAATTGATCAAAAACTATCTGAGTTTCTCCCCAGACCTGCAACTCATGGCCTGTGACGCCCGTTAGCCCAGTGGTCCTTCTCACAATAGGCTGCCTGCCTGCATTTCTACACATTAGCATAAATTCTCTACGCCTCATTACACACCTTGAGGCTCCGCTGTCTACAAGCCCTGATATGGGTTCCCCATTAATTGAAAGCTCTACTAAGACGTGGGGTGCCACGGCCCCTAATCAATAGCCTCCCTTTCCCTGCCTACCTCGTGATGGTCTCATGGAATGTGATCTGCGCCCTTGAGGACAATCCATCAGGATGTGGCCCGGTCGATCACACTTGAAGCAAATGGGCTGTCCATCAGGTGTGAACCGAGGAGGAGGCAGCCTCCGTCTTGGTCGAGGAACGTGGGCATCCCGAGGAGCCGAATGCGGTCTTGCTGGCTGCTGCCTCAGTTCCCTGGGCTTCGTCGCAGGCTGAGATTTCCTGTCAATGGCCATCAATCGAGTGAATTCACTTCCCAGTCCATCAATCTGGTGCTGCATCCTCTCCATCTGTCCACCTCCTGTGGCTCCCAGCGTCTCCCTCTGTTCCATTTGTCTTGTTCTCACCGAGACGTCCATCGGTTCCTCATTGCGCTCTGGGGGGGCTGTGCCGTGCATGGCTCTGTATACGCTGTACGAGTCGGCCTCGTACTTGGCCACTGCTGTGATGGCGTCCAGATAATCCGCGGGCCCCTTTTCTTGTATGAGTCGCAGTACTAACTTCTCGTTACCCAATCCACGCATATAGTGCCGCAGCATGGTTCTTTGTTGATCAACATTCCTATTAGCAGCCGGGTAAGCAAGGTCTGCTGCTTCAGAAAATCTTCTTCCAAATGCCATAGTCGTCTCATATGGCTGGCGTTCCATTTTCTCTAGAGCATCCCTGAGTCTTTCTTCCTCGTGCTGGGATAAGAATAGCTTTTGCAGATGTTCCCTGAGCTGGTTCAAAGTGACTGCTGCCCTGTCTGCTGAAGCAGCCAGAAACTTCTCTAGCTCGAGCCTCAACGACCCCTCTGCGGTCAAGGAGGCTATGTAGACTGTTCTCGAGGCATAGGGAATTGTCAGTTCAATGTCCCTGAACCATTCTCTGATTTTCCTCGGTTGACGAACCATCGCAATTTCTCACTCTCTTTGCCTGGGTTTCCGCCTTAGTACGTTCAGCAGTCTCCGCGTATTGTTTCGCCTGGGCTTTTAGATGATTGACCTGCTCCTGCCTGAGGTTGTGGTCCGCTTGGATAATCTGTTCCATCTTCTTGTCTCTGTATGTGTTGCCAATGTCCTATCTGCAAAGCTCTCTCGTCACCAGCTCCCTTCTTATAACTTTGTCATTAGTGGGTGGTCTCTCTAGTTGTCAAGGCGACAATGATGGATGTTAAATGACTCACAGTTGGTCGCATGTCACAAGGTTGTACAATTTGCGTTACACGGCCGTTTTGGACCAAAAATTATTTTCTTCAAAAATGTCTAAAATAGCTTCACGACAACCAATTAAAACCAAAATCAAGCACGTCTATGCAATAATTAGGTCTGTATATGGCATAAACAAATTTTTTCACCATACAAATCAATGTAAAATCCAGATTTCAAATGCGTTTTTCTCAAAAACTACTTCATTCCACTAAAGCTGCTGTAAAATACAGTGTACTCCACGTAATTGTCACTGAAGTTGGCCAAGAGAATGATCTTACTGATTTTAGCAGTGAAAAGATGTATCTCTTCTCCAAAACTAATACATACACCCACAAAGTTATGATACAGCAACCGACAAAAAACGTTTCTAAGCATCACGTGTATCACTAAGCTGGAAGCCTGAGTTCATCTCAAATTCTCAAGTAAAAGGTTTCAAAACATTACCAATATACCTAAGAACTAATACCAACATCTAACTTCAATGATTATCCTAAATTTACGTGACATCTTGCATATATCGCCAGTATCATTTTTTGTGTAGTGATAAGAAATCAATATCTCAAGTGAGTATGTAATTTCAGAGCAATCCTTATATTCTAATAGAAATTCCAGCCCTTTTTCACAATATGAGGGCACAAAAATAAATCAAGAAGTGTTATTTATTAGTTTGATCACTTTTTGGTTATTTTTGATGTCCAATACACTGCTTTGAAGCCAGCATAAAAATCTGTACCAGTCATGCGTGCATGTGTTACATTTTTTTCAGGGTTTTTCAGAGCAACACAGAAGTCAGAAAATAATTGCAAACCTAACCATATTTGATACCACAGTATACCCTGATTTATGAGCATTTGGGCAATAGCATTTTCCACATTGTATAATTTTACTGGTTCGAGTACTGATGGTTTGAAACTCATGACCCCTCTCCAACTTGACTGTTTTTTGCAGGTGTTACAAAAAATTCAGGGTAAACTAGACAAGCTGTACAGCAAGTGGTTTACCTGCACACAAAATCTGAGATATGCAATTAAAAGTAGAACTCATGAGCATTTTTGTGAGCTATGTTTGAAGTTCCTAGCTTCAATATTAACAGTTTCAGACTAAATTTTAAAAACCATGTTGATTTTTTTCGGCAAGAGGGACAGGTTGACGTTGCTTTGCATTAAAGGCTCTGTAAAAGACATGATGATACCTATATAGACCATGTAAGCTTTTAGGGCTTTACGAGGAATTGGGTATTACTACAGAGAAAACCAGAACAAGATATCTTTTGTCATTGGCATGCAATTTCACTTTTAAGATGATTTTTTCAAATCTGATGTAACGGGGGACACAAAAAAATCACCTGTTTTCTCAAGGTTTTTGATAGCTATCAGCCTTATTCTGTGAGGAGGCTAAATTTTTTAAGGTCGATATGAAACAATAGAAGCTAAGCATTCCAGTGATGTATAATAAGTGATGGTAAATACAAGACATGTACATGTAATCATCACATAAATGTAAAATTTCTCAAATTGTACGACATCACGACACACGACCAGTTATGCTTGAGACGTCCACATTGAGTTCGATTCCCAAGTCTTTCAGCTGCTCCAGAATGGCAATAGCGACACATCTTCTTCCTCTGGCGTTGAGGCTTTCGACTTGCATGATGAGTTGATGCTGTAAATCCATGTTGTTCTTTGCTCACACTCTTTTGTACGAATTCCACTGCTATTGCAGGCGATCACAATCACGTCGGCGTCACCAAGATATAAGATCCTCCTATATCTAACTCCATAAATTCAAGTTCAGATTGAGACTAAGTTTCTCCGTTTAAAATTCAAGCTTTCCCATTTAGTCAATGAACAAACACGTCAGTTGAGAGTAGTTACTCCAGCCATAATCTGCCTGGGCCATTCAGCCCCCACAGTTTTATTACAATCACATCAATATAATCAATCCACATTCATATTCATCAATTCAGTTATCCTCCAATAGTGTCTGGCCAGCCTGCAGCTGAGGCTTCATTTCAACCCCATTATCCCTACACATCCCTGCAGCTGCTGCTTCCTGCAGCAGTCATTAGTGCAACTGCTGCTTCAGTTGCCTGCCATTAGTGACGAATATCCCCCCTCTCACAAATTACCATTGAATCCCAAATCACCCTTTCCCAATCACCCCCTTTGCCTGACTCATAATGCCCCACTTGATCCCCTTAATGTCCCAGTCCTCTTTACTGGTCAAAAGGTTCCCCACTAATCATTCCTGCCCCATTGTGCAAGTGTACTGCTCACACCCTTCACTGCCTACAATGACCTCCCCCCTTTCAGTCACCAATGTTTCAGTCCCCCACAGGATGATGCTTAGGTACTGACTGAATACATTTGGATCCCCAAATGTCAGATTGGTCATTGAATTTAGATTTATAGTCCTTTGTCCTTCTACCCCTCTGCTCTTTCCTGATCCCCAAATAAAACCTTTGCCCTTGGCCTGATTGGCAATCACTCAATGGTCATTGCTCTGAACCCATTTGTCCTTCTGGCTCTATGAGTCAAAATGAGTCAAAATTCAATCTAACAAATGCAGCAAATGCAGCCTTCCCAGGCCCTCCATACTTTACAATATGTTTGACATATTTTATGAACAGTATTGAACACTCAACTTATGGAATTTCATAACATTATGAGTCAAAATAGTATTTTTAGCATGAAAACCTTACATTTTTAGAATGTTTTGCAATTGAAATATGTGACAGGAACATCTAATGGAAATAATTATTAGGTGATTTAAGAACATGTAGATCAAACTGGCGAAATAGGTTGAATTATGTGAAAAGCAACCATACAGGGAACAGTGGATCGACGCACAGTGAATCACTATGTTCTCCATTGTAACAACTAGAAACTTTCTGCAAAAGCACCAAGAATAGTGTATATTGATGACCGCACCGGTGACAGTTTATCCCAAGGTGCACACGACGTAAACCCCGTCGTTGCTAATTGGTGGAGGGCTGGTCTGTTGGTCACGTAGATATGTATGGTAGAGATTATGTTGCCATAACGTGAACACGACTTTGGGTTTTTTTTACAACATTGTCACAACGTCGCAAGCTGACGTTGAACCATTGACATTACGTTGAACCATCGACTTTACATTGCCTCACAATGTTGTGAAAATGCCATATGTGTTTAAGGACGTAAATTGCTGTCCAATTCAGGGCATTTTTTAGGCAAATTTCAGTGGTGGAAATTTGGCCAAAACTGTGAAGAGGGCATTTAATTTTTATTATCGCATCACAGAAATTTAAGCTATTATCTCAAATAAATAATTAAAATAGATTCATACATTTAAATTTCATCGATTGACCTCCCGTGGTACTGTGGATCACAATTTTATATGAAATTTAGAATCAAGGGGCATGCACTTACTACTATTGGGGCAAATCTCTGTCACTGGTGGGGATTTTGCAGGGGCTGGCTGGCCAAATCTCCACCACTTTGATACTTAAAAAATGGCCTGCATGAGTATCCATTAGACTTAACAGGGTGTTTTGTCACAGAAAATATTCTTTGGAATATTTGTCTCTTTAAAATATTTGTTCCAATGTCCAATTTTTAAATCTCGGTATTTATAGCCAAAGAGTTGTTGCGATGCAGTCACTTTTTTCCTTGATCCTTTCGTCAACAATTTCTCTTTTATTCTGCCAACCATACCTGTAAGATTTGTCATATGGTATAAGTTTCCTTGAGTTGCAGGGGCGTAATTTTCGTGGGCAATGTCAAGGGGACACACGGTTACGTGGTCGGAATCAGCCGACAGATCCGCAAATAACAAAGTCAGTCAGTTTTTTTTACATTCATGAATTCCAAACTTTTGTGTGACATAGTAACGTGCCAAAGCAGAAACATGGGAGACATGTCTCTTGACTGCTCCTTTCCAAATTGTTCCCAAGGCCAATACCACAACAGTGAAAACTTTTTTTTTCTCACAAAAAATTGGGGGGACATTTCATATTATGTCCCCCGGGGTCAAAAGTATGGGTGGGACATGTCCCCCCCGTTCCCCGTTGAATTACGCCCACGTTGAGTCGGACACTTAGGGAGGGTAACCTTAAGTCGGACACTTTTAATAGGGCTAACCTGGCTTTAAATTGAGAGCTTGCTTACCCGTGTGTTTAATTTATATTAGCACTTCCTTTATCTACTCAGAAATTATCAGCATGATATTAGCATCTTAAGTGTGTTTTTCATGGCTATATAAGTGGGGTAAAAAGTGCGTTTTTCTCCTAATGTGTTTTCAGATATTTGTGAATTTTAGTAGAATTTAGTCTTTTGTGGGCTTATGGTATTGACTGAAGGTATTAGTCTATCTTTTAGTTAGAGATGGGCTTTATCAGTTTTGTGCTGTAATATAGGCTTTTTCAAAGGACTGGAATGTTGTTAACCAGCTTTATCTGTAAGGTATTGTTTGAAGAAGTTGACTGTTCGACTCAAAGATACCCCCTTCTATTTTTTGTATCATGAAAATTAACCCAGTATTCAGGGATTTAGCTGCACTAGAGAGCAATCTCCTATTACAGTTTGTGAAAACGTTTAATTTGAGGCCCTGTATGCTAACCTAGAGTCCATAGGCTCATAAAAATTGGCACTTTCTAAAAAGTCTAAAAACCAGGTGTCCGACTCAAGGAACCTTACCCTTCCCTTCTATTTTCTACTGACAATGAAGTGCGGTTGTATTTCACCAATCTCAGGTGCCTAGTTCTTCTACCACAAGCCAATTCTGTCACTCTACATCCAAGAAACCTTCGGTCGTTTTACCAGGCAAGGTGTATGCCACTTTATCCTCAGTCCAGTGTTCATCCTCGATTCTGATTGGCTGAGAGCCGCGATGTATGACACATTATCCCATGTCTAGGAACATTTTCTCCCCGATACTGTGTTTTTCCCTGGGCAATACAGCAGGGAAAAAGTAGTATAGGGGAGAATATGAGGTGATACCATGGGTAGGTGCAGTACATCCCTGGTATAGTCCACGAGACCTCAGTATATTCCCGAGACCCAAATGTCTAGGCATATTTTCAAAATAATTCTAAACTTTTACTTATAAATAAATGCATTATAACTATTTCTTGCTATTCTCTCTTGCGCTGATAATTGTTGCTTCAGTGATATTTTAATCATGGCAAGAGTTTACAAGATATCACCTTGATATTTTGGATCAACAACCTTTATAATATGACAGACATGACTGTTGGATATCATATAGCTGGTATATTTAGATCTGCAGATATAGAATTAAACGACCATGAAACTTAAAATCACGTTGACATAGAATCTGTAATGTTACGCTTGAACTAAAAATTCTTGTTTCAGTAATAATTTTTTCATGGCAAGGATTTTCGAGATATCGACTTGGAATTTTGGCTCAGTAACCTATGCAATATGACAGACAAGACTGGTGAATATCATAGAGCTTTTCTGTTTAGATCCTGAGATATAAAATAAAACAGCCATGGAACTTAAAAATACGTTGACTCAAATCTGTGATTTCACGCTAGTACTGAAAATTCTTGTTCCAGTTATAATTTTTTTGTGGCAAGAGTTTTTGAGATATCGTCTTCAAATTTTGGATTTGATGTCTACACTATATGTGTTACATTATGTGCTAATTTTCATACATCTGGGTGGATTAGATCCAGAGAAATAGAATAAAACGGACGTGGCATGCAGAAAAACGTTTCTGAAATCAATGAACAACATAGCTGAAACTATTCCAATTAACCTAATTTAACATTATTACTTTGCCGTGTGTTTTGAAATATTTTCTTAAACAATATAAGAAAATAAAAAGGGGTCCTCATCACGATGGAAATTTATATAAATCAGTATTTGTACAACAAAGTCATTTTGGAAAAACTAAACAAATATACCGAAAATTACTGAGAAAAATTTTCTAAACTGAATAGGAAGTCAAACTTCCGTCAATCCAAAGCAATATTTTCTTCTGGATCTAATGCTTCAAACCGCTAGTCTCTAGCCCTATTGAAGTTTTTCAGGATAAGGGAACTAAGGTGGTTACTAAGACATGAAACACCCACTTATGAGCTACTTAGGTACTAACACTAGTAGCCATGGCCCCTTAAATGGGTCCTTATAGCACATTTGGCTACTTATGACAACTGTAAGGCACCTAAGAATCCACTAAAAGCCAAACATAAGTACTTATGGGTACTTATGTTAGTTCCATCCACTTGCAGAGCATGAAATCTACTAAGAATGTCCCCTTAGAAGGATTACAGAAGTGAGAATGCCTAAGGTGAAAATCCTTAGTTTGACAAACTTTGCAGATTTCATTTCGCATTGGTTTATCAAGCCCATACTGAGGAAAACACACCAGTTAACTGACTTGCATTGTTTTACCAACACATACATAATCTTGATAAAACTGACAAATCAAGAAGCGCAGCAGCAAACCCATGACTGCACAGTTCTGTTGCTGGAACAACGTGATGGAGCATGTGCCATCAATTTTTCTGAAAGAAAATACCTTGATATACATGCCAAAGTTTCAGATATGTACAATCAAACTGTTTATTGGAAGGATGTTGGATGAGGGGGTGGGGTCTAGACCAAAACATAATTATTTGATTTTCAGTGCCTTTAAATCAATAATTTTGGTTTGAATTGAATAAAATTATCAATGAGATAGATAATCTTCTAACACCAAAAAAATATAAATTGTACTGTAAATGCTGCATGCATTCCAGAATATACTCTAATTCTCTCTAGGGGAAACTGGGGCAAGTTGTAACTTTTATAAACCATCGTTAATTTGAAACTAAATCAGGCAGATGATTCCCTAATTTGATACATGAAGCTAGTGTTGGAGGTTTGAGACCTGCCTCCATTGATGGTCATATTCTGATGCTGTGGGCCCTGGCTCAGTCTCAGCTGCACCAGACAAAAATGTCATTTTTGATTGTGAAAATTCTGTACTAAAAATTTATAGATAAAACTTACAATTGGCCAGTGCTGAATTAGCGACATGAATGTCTCCTGCCCCATGTAACTTATAATTTAACATGTTTAACTGACATGTTGTCAGAATTGTGAGTAACACTTAAACTGTAATTTGAGTGACATTGTCCCCAAACCAATTTTGGAGTGACTGGTGGCATGATATGATACATTTAGACAACCAATAAATTGTGTCAATATAAGATACTATAACAACCCAGTTATATGCTGCAAATATTATATGAATGATTAAAATATGAGAAAAAAGGGTAAAATACAATGTAAGTTTAAAAAAAAGGGGATCAACCAACCTGACTAATCTAGTGATAAACCTTACAGCAACACAGGGTTCAGATGTGCAACCTGGAACTCTTTGTGAAGGTCCACAATTATCTCCCTAATTGTTGTGTCCCATTGTTTTAATTGCTTCACTAAGTAAGTTTTTTAAATAGAAAATCACCCCAAGGCAAAAACGACACAACTTACCTAAGTCTCCCCTACTTTTTTTTTTAGTAAAAATTTGAATAATACACAACTGCACATGTACCAGACCCCACTGACAAATGTTAGAAATATCCATTCCACAATACTTATGTTAATGTACATGTTTGAAGAAGGAGGATGCATACACCAAATTCATGGTGTTAACAGAAGTCCTCGGTTTAACAATGCATATTTTATGGTCTTATATGGATCAATTAAGTTTGATTTTTGTGTTCGTAATTTAAAACTTTGCCGAAGGTTTAAATGCTCATATTTGCTGTAATGCATGTAAACCTTGTCATATTGCATTGTGGGTTTGCTCAAGCGCAGTCTATGCTTGCACACAATGTGGTCTTTGTTTATTTCACACATTAGGATATTTATATTTAATCTCAATATTATGACAAACACAGAAACTTTGCAATGAAATTATATAAAAGCTGAGAAAAACAGTTCTGTAATCCCTCTAAGAAACCTCCACCAAGCATAAGGGGCCTTAGTGTCTTAGTAGCCAGCTAAGTTCCCTTATCCTGAAAAACTTCAATAGATCCTTCTAAAAATGGAAAAGACCGCTCATTTTTGTGTGTTGTCAAAATCACAAGAAAAGATGCTAAGCAGCAGCAGAGTTTGTGACGCTATACTGGATTTGTGGGGGTGTGTCTAAATACTGCTTTCTGATTGTCTGATTGGTTGTTTTCAGTATATTCCCTGTATTTACAGGGAAAAAACGTCGTATACAGGTCAGCTGACCATATACTGATTTTCTCCCTGATATTGACTTTTTGCCTGCTGTATAGGCCAGGGAAAAACACAGTATCGGGGAGAAAATGTGCATAGACATGGGATAAAAAGCATTATCTCATGTCTAGGCACATTTTCTCCCCCGATACTGTGATTTTCCCTGGGCAATACAGCAGGGAAAAAGTCAGTATCGGGGAGAAAAAGCAGTATATGGTCACCTGACCAGTATACTCCCTAATTTGCAGGGAATATACTGAAAACAGCCAATGAGAGAGCTGCATTTAGACACACCCACAGTCCCACAGAAAGCCTGTATAGCGTCACAATCTCTCCTGCTGCTTCATCATCTTTTCTTGTAATTTTGAAAGCACAAGCTTCGTTCACTCTTTTGCAATTTGCACTGGATCTAGTAGGGCTAGAGAGAAGCGGTTTGAAGTATTAGATCCAGAAGAAAATATTGCAAGGGAGTAATGCAGTTTTGACTCTCTATTTGGTATAGAAAATTTTCCAGGGCGATTTTCGGTAAATTCATTTAGTTTTACCAAAATGACTTAGTTGTACAAATACTGATTTATATTAATTTCCATCGGGATGAGGACCCTTTTTTATTTCATTTTCGTGTTTTAGACAATATTACACAACACATGGCAAAGTATTAATGGTAAATTCTGTTTTTTGGTGCAGTTTCAGCACTGTGATTCAATGTTTTCAGAAACGTTTTTCTGCATTTCATTGCCGTTTTATTTTATTTCTCTAGATCTAATCAACCTAGATGCATAAAATTAAAGATTAATGTTAAACATATAGTATATATTACAAGTCCAAAATTTCAACATGATATCTCAAAAACTCTTGCCACAAAAAAATTATAACTAAAACAAGAATTTTCAGTGCCAGTGAGAAATCACTGATTTGAGTCAACTTTTTTTCAGTTCCATGGCCGTTTGATCTTATATCTCAGGACCTGAAAGCAGCAGACCTACTTAATTCTCCAGTACTTTCCTACATATAGTACAGATTATAAATCCAAAATTTCAAGGCGATATCTCAAAAACTCTTGCCACACAAAAATCATAACTGAAACAAGAATTTTCAGTTCAATCGTTAAATCATAGATTTACATCGACGTTTTTTTATTTAGTTCCATGGCCGTTTTTTACTTTATTTCTCAAAAATGTGCCTAGACATGGGATAAAAAGGTTATACCATGGGTAGGTGCAGTACATCCCTGGTATACTCCCCTCGACCCAGTATATTATATTCCCAGACCCTTCGGGTCTCGGGAATATACCAATGTGATTTTCGGTAAATTAGTTTACTTTTTTCAAAGTGACTTAGTTGTATAAATACTGATTTATATGAATTTCCATCGGGATGAGGATCCCTTTTTATTTTGTTTTATTGTTTTAGACAATATTTCACAACATATGACAAAGCAATGATGTTAAATTCTGTTGACTAGTATTGTTTCAGCCCTATGGATCTTTTATTTCAGAAACGTTTTTCTGCCTTGCATTGCCGTTTTATTTTGATCTAATCAATGTAGATACATCAGATGCACACAGTAGGTCGTACATATAACATAGATTAAAAATTTTCAAGACGATATCTCAAAAATTCTTGCCACAAAAAAATCATAACGGAAACAGGAATTTTCACTTCAAGCGTAAAATCACTGATTTGAGTCGACGTTTTTTTTAGTTCCATGGCCGTTTTATTTTATATCTCAGGACCTGAAAGCACCAGACCTACTAAATTCTCCAGTACTGTCTTATATAGTATAGATTACAAATCCAAAATTTCAAGGCGATATCTCAAAAACTCTTGCCACAAAAAATCATAACTGAAACAAGAATTTTCACTTCAAGCGTAAAATAATTGATTTGAGTCAACGTTTTTTTTTAGTTGCATGGCCGTTTGATCTTATATCTCAGGACCTGAAAGCAGCAGACCTACTTAATTCTCCAGTACTTTCCTACATATAGTACAGATTATAAATCCAAAATTTCAAGGCGATATCTCAAAAACTCTTGCCACACAAAAATCATAACTGAAACAAGAATTTTCAGTTCAATCGTTAAATCATAGATTTACATCGACGTTTTTTTATTTAGTTCCATGGCCGTTTTTTACTTTATTTCTCAAAAATGTGCCTAGACATGGGATAAAAAGGTTATACCATGGGTAGGTGCAGTACATCCCTGGTATACTCCCCTCGACCCAGTATATTATATTCCCAGACCCTTCGGGTCTCGGGAATATACCAATGTGATTTTCGGTAAATTAGTTTACTTTTTTCAAAGTGACTTAGTTGTATAAATACTGATTTATATGAATTTCCATCGGGATGAGGACCCCTTTTTATTTTGTTTTATTGTTTTAGACAATATTTCACAACATATGACAAAGCAATGATGTTAAATTCTGTTGACTAGTATTGTTTCAGCCCTATGGATCTTTTATTTCAGAAACGTTTTTCTGCCTTGCATTGCCGTTTTATTTTGATCTAATCAATGTAGATACATCAGATGCACACAGTAGGTCGTACATATAACATAGATTAAAAATTTTCAAGACGATATCTCAAAAATTCTTGCCACAAAAAAATCATAACTGAAACAGGAATTTTCACTTCAAGCGTAAAATCACTGATTTGAGTCGACGTTTTTTTTAGTTCCATGGCCGTTTTATTTCATATCTCAGGACCTGAAAGCACCAGACCTACTAAATTCTCCAGTACTGTCTTATATAGTATAGATTACAAATCCAAAATTTCAAGGCGATATCTCAAAAACTCTTGCCACAAAAAATCATAACTGAAACAAGAATTTTCACTTCAAGCGTAAAATAATTGATTTGAGTCAACGTTTTTTTTAGTTCCATGGCCGTTTGATCTTATATCTCAGGACCTGAAAGCAGCAGACCTACTTAATTCTCCAGTACTTTCCTACATATAGTACAGATTATAAATCCAAAATTTCAAGGCGATATCTCAAAAACTCTTGCCACACAAAAATCATAACTGAAACAAGAATTTTCAGTTCAATCGTTAAATCATAGATTTACATCGACGTTTTTTTATTTAGTTCCATGGCCGTTTTTTACTTTATTTCTCAAAAATGTGCCTAGACATGGGATAAAAAGGTTATACCATGGGTAGGTGCAGTACATCCCTGGTATACTCCCCTCGACCCAGTATATTATATTCCCAGACCCTTCGGGTCTCGGGAATATACCAATGTGATTTTCGGTAAATTAGTTTACTTTTTTCAAAGTGACTTAGTTGTATAAATACTGATTTATATGAATTTCCATCGGGATGAGGACCCCTTTTTATTTTGTTTTATTGTTTTAGACAATATTTCACAACATATGACAAAGCAATGATGTTAAATTCTGTTGACTAGTATTGTTTCAGCCCTATGGATCTTTTATTTCAGAAACGTTTTTCTGCCTTGCATTGCCGTTTTATTTTGATCTAATCAATGTAGATACATCAGATGCACACAGTAGGTCGTACATATAACATAGATTAAACATTTTCAAGACGATATCTCAAAAATTCTTGCCACAAAAAAATCATAACTGAAACAGGAATTTTCACTTCAAGCGTAAAATAATTGATTTGAGTCGACGTTTTTTTAGTTCCATGGCCGTTTTATTTCATATCTCAGGACCTGAAAGCACCAGACCTACTAAATTCTCCAGTACTGTCTTATATAGTATAGATTACAAATCCAAAATTTCAAGGCGATATCTCAAAAACTCTTGCCACAAAAAATCATAACTGAAACAAGAATTTTCACTTCAAGCGTAAAATAATTGATTTGAGTCGACGTTTTTTTTAGTTCCATGGCCGTTTTATTTCATATCTCAGGACCTGAAAGCACCAGACCTACTAAATTCTCCAGTACTGTCTTATATAGTATAGATTACAAATCCAAAATTTCAAGGCGATATCTCAAAAACTCTTGCCACAAAAAATCATAACTGAAACAAAAATTTTCACTTCAAGCGTAAAATAATTGATTTGAGTCAACGTTTTTTTTAGTTCCATGGCCGTTTTATTTTTTATCTCAGGACCTGAAAGCACCAGACCTATTAAATTCTCCAGTACTGTTGTACATATAGTATAGATTACAAATCCAAAATTTCGAGGCGATATCTAAAAAAATAATGCCACAAAAAAATCATAACTGAAACAAGAATATTCAGTTTAATCGTAAAATCATAGATTTGAATCGACGTTTTTTTTATTAGTTCCATGGCAGTTTTGCTTTATATCTAAAAAATGTGCCTAGACATGGGATAAAAAGGTTATACCATGGGAAGGTGCAGTACATCCCCGGTATACTCCCCCTCGACCCCCAGTATATTCCCTCCACCCTTCTCGTACTGCACCTACCCATGGTATAACCTCATAATCTTGGCTCCACGGTCATTTATGACCTTAGGCACCTACTGAGTTACGTCACAAAACTTTTCTGAATGGGTGACGTCACCTTGATTGTTTTCTCGACCAATCAGCTTCAAGAAAGCAGTACTCCCTGCTTGTCTGCTGATATACAGACCGGAACTAGATTGGGTGTATGAGATAAACAATGATGTCACAATTGCGACCATAGGATTTTTGTGACGTCATCCTTGTAGCAACAATAGTCATGATGTCACAATGCCATTGTTTGAGCCATTGTGACGTCATCCTAGTGGCAGCACTTATGATGACGTCACAATGCTGTTGCTTTGTTACTGAACGACATTTCAGACTCAGTTTGCAAGATTTTCTATGGGCATCAATAAAACAAAAAGTCTGAGGATAAAACTGTTACACCCTGCTAGTTTTTCGAGGGTACGGGAATATACACCACTCAGGCCTCCATACACCACTAAGCCTTCGGCATCGTTGTGTATGGACTCCTTCATGGTGTATTATCAGTTACACCCTGCTCGTTTCGAGGGTACGGGATGACTATTATTGCTTCATGGATAACGTAATAGCTAACAATCCTATGGTTGCAATTGTGACATCATTGTTTATCTCATACACCCTGTCTGATGACGACAGACAGGGTGTACGGTCTCATACATCGCGGCTCTCAGCCAATCAGAATCGAGGATGAACACTGGACTGAGGATAAAGTGACATACACCTTGTCTGGTAAAACGACAGAAGGTTTCTTGGATGTAGAGTGACAGAACTGGATAGCAAGTTTAAATATGAAATTGGTACCACAGTGTGCAGAATAATTTATACATCTTTGTATCAACTACCCATGTGTTTGGGTGGACTGAAAATTATAATTTATGAGCTATTAGCTAAAATAGCCATTTTCGCTTGATAATTCAATGTTAAACCCCCATCTATCTTTGGGGCTCTTGAGCAACATCTAAAACACCTCGAAGGAGCTGAAATTTTAAATGGGAGTAAGAGAGGGGCTATAGAACACATTTAGAGGTTAGCCCCAATGAATTTCAGACTTTCACTTTCTTTGGGACACCCTAATGTATGTGTATACATGTATGTATGTATGTATGTATGTATGTATGTATGTATATATGTAGGTATGTAGGTATGTATGTATACCTATTTATCCCATGTCTAGCCAACTTTTATCCCTCATACGGATGTTTTCCCTGGGCGACATGCATTGAATGAGGCAAATATCCAGGGATATACTGCAATTTGAGGTATATACGAAATTCAGCCAATCAGAGGCGCCGATTTCACCTGGGCCTATACATGACGTCACGATTCATCGCGTCATCAAATGGCAACACCAATTTGCTCGCCAGGGGTCGTTCCTCCCACCTTTGCCTTCACTGGATCGGCCATGAGGCAAATCGCATCATGCGCATACTAATTAGGAAGATGACCCAGTTCGTGACACCATTCAGTATTGTGATGACAATGCAGTTGAAAATGTCATCAAATTGTGCAGTCAATCTCTTCACACACGAAATTGATAGTGGAATTACCAGACATGGTGTACAACTGAAGCCAACTGAAAATATATTTGCCCACTGAATGAGATAGTTCCAGCCTCATTACACAGATTTGAAAGAGTCAGATACATGCTCACGCACGTGCCGACACCTTGCAGCCCATTGGCCAAGACGTCGCTCTCCTGCCACGAAGTTAGAATTATTGAAGCATGTCCGTTGGGTTTGTTTACAGTTCACGGCAAAGTTTAAGCAGTGATTTCAACAATTTCACAGTTCTAATCACTTGCCTGATTGACTGCCAATCCACCCAACTCATTGCCGAGTTAGCAGCATCCAATATGTACACTTGTCAAGCGACAATCAATGATTTACAAATTTTGACAGCTGTGAGCACATGGCCTCTTTTGCAAATATTCCGTAGTGGGGGCAGCGATGGAAGGAGGCACGATGGGAGGCGCTGCAAGCAGCTTGTGGCAACACAACAATCTCTGCTTCAAAACAAACTGCTTCAGCAATGGCATGGTTGTTTTGATAAACTGATGCGCTTTTTTTTTGTACATGGTGCTAAACCCCTGAACCACACTGAAAAAAAGGGATTGTCAGCTATCAGACAATAATTGTTATGTCCAATCAAGTCGTTGTCTGAGCAGACAATTGAATTGTTAAAAATGTTAAAGAACTTGATTATTCCATTCTATTAATGTGTCTGGTTTAGACATCCACTAAATTGGACATATAGAAGATTTTGAGACAAATTTTACACTAGAAGGCATATATCGGAGAGTAATGCGACTTGGCAGCATGGTTTTCAAAGATGTTATCAGCTCTCATGTTCATTAGTATGATGGATTTTGAAAAGGATTTGGTTATTTTGATCTAACAATACGCATCTAAGTGACTGGCCATCGATTTTAATTGCGCTAAAATTTCTTTCAAAGCTTCTTAAATGGCACTTATATTGATTCAATGTATTGTTGATACCACTTCTATATGTATGTATATAAGTTTGTCTGAAGTGAACATATTATTTGATGAAAATATCATAGTAGAGCACATCATGATAAATTGAAAACTTGATGTACTTTTAAGTATGTTTTAGGCCAACTTAATAAAACTCACACTGCAAGTCGGCTCACAGTATGGAATAGGTCTCTTGCAAGGACCTGGACGACGACATGAGGGTAACCTCAAAATGCAACGCCTGCCCGGTCCGCAGTCAATCCCCTGCAAAATAAAAGCAAAAACAATCACTGCAATTAACGAAACCTAATTGTATGTTATGCTACAATTTATTTATTGAATATAACATATAAGTATTTTCTCCTAAAATGCCAGCTGTCTTATGATCGATCATCATAAGAAATGAGGGGCAATTAATGTCCTTTGAATCTCCCAATTTTAGGAATTTCTCAGCTTGAGGGACCTCAAATGCCTCAGCAAATGAGTTAGGCCTAAACATTTGCATACTTGTTTGGAATGCAACGAGAAACAGTTTAAAATATTGTTAGACTCTCAAGAAATATTTTTGTTCAAAATCAATTCCATTTTGACATGAACTTTAATGATTATTTTCAGGTATGTTATTATAGAATAGTCAAAGAAATGGATAATGGTCAAATTTTTCTTAGTATTTTTTTTAGATCTGTCGAAAGCTTCCGACACAATCGATCATTACATCTTACAACATAAACTTTAATATTATGGCATAAAAAGTAAAGCATTAGACCCTTAAAGAGTTACCTCAACAACAGGCATCAGTATACATGTACAAATTGATAGTACCTCGTCTGAATTATGGTGCTCTTTTATGGTAATCAGTGTCTAATCGGATTTTCATTTTACAAAAGAAAGCTAATAGAGCTATCATGTTAAGCAAATACAATCTCACACTGATCCACTATTTAAAGAATTGGGTTTGTTAAAGTGTAAAGAATAAGATATTATAACAAATCAACCCAAGTCAGGGTCACTGAGTAGGCCTACTAACAATATCACAAGCTGTTGTGTGAAATGATATCACTCAAGCCCGAAGGGCGAGAGTGATATCAATTCACTCGACAGCGAGAGATATTGTACGAAGTGCACTGACGCTTGGTTGTTTTGTTTTTATCACCTGGTTTAGCCTCAAATTTTTAGTTATAGGGTAATACTCCGTGACTCGCACACTTTTGACATCGCACATTTCTTGGAACTGGGCTTGGGCTTGATTGACAAGCAATCAAAAATCCAACAAGGTGTCAAATGAAGGCTTTGCTTGTACGCTCTTCCATCCTTAGGACAGAGCGCAGTTTGTATGAACCATGTCTTTTTCTTTGATGTTATTAACCAGGGAGAAAGACATTCTCCCTTAAAGTAGTGAGGAGTCACCCTATACTGCCAGCTTCAATTATGTTCAGCTATTTAGCCTGCTGTAGGTCAGCTTGAAAGGGAGCATGTCCTGTGAAATACATGGGCTCTCAAATTTCAATGACATTCGTTGCCAAGTGTCAGAAAAAGCCAACCCCGATTCTTGAAATTTCTATGGTTTCAGGGCTTCCAATTGTCACACTTTATAACAGAGGATAACCGAGAGTGTGAAATAGAATTACAAAAAAAAGTCAGCATCTCAGCTACGCTTGCAGGCTATTCGTGTTGACCAGTAGGCTATATGTTTCGTATGCCTTCAAATAAAGCTGCAGTACTGAAAGTGGGATAAAGTCGTGTGAGGGAACATCAAGGCCAAATTATTGTATGACTCTGAGATCACATGTCTAAGGATACAACTGACTTGAGCATTTGTCAAGGATTTTCCACTGGGAGACCGCCAGAACAAAATTACAGGAATTCGCGTTGAAGTTGACTTGTTGATTTCTATAGATGTGATCTTCAGCAAAATGTCAATTTTCGATATTGGACTAAAACCATCTAGATAAATTTGATCATTTTAGCTTGTGTAGTAGGGCAGTTACTTTAGAAACAATGCCGCTAAGCACTGGGTTCACAACTGAAAAATAAATGAGTAATTGCAGATAGAAAATTTATTACATGACGTATGGAACTCTACATGACGTGTGGTAGCGATGCAGTCCATTTTCACCATGAATCTGAGCTGCTATACACAGATATAAACAAATGGCATAACAATGAAATAGAAAAAACCAACTGTGAGACCATGACCAAATGTATTAGCTTCCATGGTGAGACAAACCTAAATGTGAAATAAAATCAGTTTGTTTCTTGCTTTCAATCATTCAGCCGTCTTGATAACACTGAAACTTTTGATTGGACACCTGTACTACTGTGGGTCCTGTACTGTATTTGAACATCTCAGACCGCATTTTGACGAACCTCAGTGAAAAATTGTAGCAGTAAGATGCATGGGCATATTGGGCAGATAGTCATACAGAAAGATTATATTAGAAAGAAAGAAAGAAAGAAAGAAAGATAGATAGATAGATAGGTAGATAGATAGATAGATAGATAGATAGATAGATAGATAGATAGATAGATAGATAGATAGATAGATAGACAGATACAGGGTGTGGCAAAAAAAAATTGCACCACTTGAACATCTCTAGCAGATCAAACAGGAAATTGCAAAATTAAGTTTCGAGTGATGGGATGTCTAGCCAAACATATTAGCAGTTGTGTAGAGGTTGAATTAGCGTCAAATTAAAGTTAGCACACTGGCTATTCTCAATAATGTACAGCCTCTGCAAAATATTGTTTGCCCAAACCAAAAGAGGCTACAATACTTTGGCGACTGCTGGCCTACTGATCATTTCTGAATGCCATAAATTTTAAATCATAAGGTGGTTTAAAGAAAGAGAATAACACCGGTGAATATATGGCATATAATAAGACCAGTTTCTGTGGTCAGGTGTTCATTTTTGCATTGTTTGTTACTGATAAAAGAAAGATTCATCATAATTTCAATATAAGGGCAATAAAGTTAACACTGGGGGTGTTTTAGTGCATTCTATTCGGGCCAAGACAAACCAAATGTATAAGCCAACAGTATAAAGCAGTTTGGTGGCTCAACAATATCATTTCAGGGCCACTTTGCTGAAGGTTTTTGATTGCATGGGTTCAAAACTTGGGAGATGAACACAAAATATTTCAAGTGGATCTTCATGAGCAAAATACCTGATGGATGTAAATTAGATGAGATAATGCATTTTTGGTCTCCAGCATCAGTTTCTGTGCTGGACAAGCAAAATATCTTGACAAAATATCTTGACATGATGCGTGAATATGTATGTACAGGACCCCCACTCTCCCAGGTCATCAATCAAGCCTTGGACTACCAACAAATTGCCGTGGAGGGCTGCACTTACCAAATGTGTTTGTCTATGTATTGATCAACTGCAATGTGATATTCTAACAAGATTAGGTATAGTATGTTCTGCCAAGAGGAGCCTAGAGAGGTCATTAGTATTCGAGTATATCCTCCAGTTCAAAATCAGAGACCCCCCTATTCATCAGACCTCAAAATTTCAAATGTTTTTACATGGGCAAACTTAGAGACTACTAGAGAGAGGTGTCTGAAGTACCCCAACGTTTCAATGGCTTGATTGAATGCTGCAGTTTGGGTATACTTGACAAAAACATACACTGTTTTTGGAACTAGAACATGAAAAGTAATTCATAGAAATGAAAAATGCTTCGAGTAAGTAAATTTAGATATACATGGCTTGGTTGTGTTCGAATTTCTTACTAATTGAAGCATTGGTAAGGAAATTATAGCGATTATAATTCATAGCTATTGCTGGTGCAAGTTTTTTTGCCGCACCCTGTAGATAGATAGATAGATAGAAAGCTAGATGGATAGATAATGGACATATAGGCCCAGTACTCTGCACACAAGAGTTCATATTTAACATCATGCATAAGAGACAGCAGCAGTGAGCTGACACCGTCAGTGAACTCTGCCTGATTTCAGATGCAGTAACGACCGCTTTTTTTAAGGGAAGTGGAGTAACGACTTGGTCTGTTGAATTAGGTCTAGAATTGAATATTAAATAACTTTTAATCGGCCACTTAATTATTGGAATGCTGCTATTGCTGCAAAGTGGTACTTTTTGTGGAACTTTTTTTTTGGCGGAGTCATAATTTTTCCTGCCCAGGGAATTGTGAGTAGTCCCTGTTTGGCTGCCAGCCAGACAGCCACGCACGAGCACCCTCACTTCTCAGTATAAGCTTGTTAAGCTTGCCCTGACCAGTGACCACAACATATTTGTGAAGTTGTAACAAAAAGATTAACTCTTCTTTGGTGTGACAGACATAATTAACTGTTTCAGATCTCTCAAAGCAATTGAATGAATGCTTTAGTGTTTCATTGTTGTCCGTTTGTTGTTTCAATTAGTTTCGTTGGAGAACGCTCTAAACTATCATTTAAATCATGCTGGCAATAGCTGTTAAAGGATTTGAAAACTTCATAATTTTATGGTGCTCATTGGCAGTGCATGTGCACTCATTGATAGTTTAAAATTGTTGATTGCGCTTTGTTTATATGTTGCTGGCAGCTCAGCTGTGCGTATGAGCACAAGTGATGAGGTCCCTCTACCTAGAAATGACCTGACCTACTCGAATATTAATAAATGTGTCAGCTGGAGGTCATCCGACTTCTGGCAGACTCTCCAGCTGTGCTGTTCGTTCAGAGTCTGTGAGCAGACTGGATAGACCTATAGATCGACAGAAGATAGATTGATAGATAGATAGATTGATTGATTGTTAGTTGATTTTATTTGTGCAATGTAATAATTATAGACAGATTCAATATCTTATATTTTTGTGAATCAACTAAATTCGTTCTATGAAAGGATTAGCCTGCTTGCCTGTCTACCTGCATCTATCTCTTCATTACATCGGCTGTGCGTAGAAAAGCACAATACATTTCTACGGAATATAAATGGATAGTTGACAAGGGAGAACAAGTATAGGTTATTCACCACGGGAGAGGGAATATGTGATTTATCACCCAAGGGCTTTAGCCCGAGGTGTGATAAACACATATTCCTGATCCCATTTTGAATAACTGGTTTATACCGTGAGACAAACACTCAAACTGGACAAAAAAGAACATGGTAATTATCTCCCTGAAATACTGGCATGTGATTGGCTGACAGAGGTGTCGAATGGTAGTCTTATACCATTCGACACCTCTGTCAGCCAATCACATGCCAGTATTACAGGGAAATAATTCCTATATTCTTTGTTGTCCAGTTGTCCTCTCATGTTTGAGTGTTTGTCTCACGGTATAAGCCAGTTATTCAAAATGGGATCAGGAATATGTGTTTATCACATCTCGGGCTAAAGCCCTCGGGTGATAAATCACATATTCCCTCTCCCGTGGTGAATAACTTATACATATAAAGATTCCAGAAGCTGTAAGCTTATAATTTTGGTTTGCAATCTACTGAAATTGAAATAAACAGACAAACTGACAAAACAGACTGAAATTCACAGTTTCTGTTGGTGTATAAAATTTACTGGAGATTGGTCACAAATGAGTAGCTTTCTACCATATGTCACGTAGAGCCAGACTGATAGGTTCTCAAGTCCAAAAATCTACTGAGGTGCGAATTCCTGTAAGCCATTATTCATAGCGTCTTTTTTTAGTGTGATGTCTATCGATCAATGAAAAGAGTCAGTTCATGTTCTAGGAAGATATTGCAACAATACCTTACTGAGGCTCCAGTGGAACTACATGATACAGGCCAGATCAGTATAAAGTTTCAAAAACTGCATTCAGCATATGAGGCAGAATTCACTGCCATAATTTTTTTTGTTACGTCTTAGAATGGCCATTTTTGGATGAATAAAACTTCACTGATGACACCCAGCAAAGTAATTTTCTCAGCATAGCAGATAAATTCATGGCTTGAGGACTTTTATCTTGGGATTTAAAGCTGGTTCAAGTTGGGCATGGTGGACAAAATGGCCCAAAATTGTGTGGTGTCCATGCAAGACACACAAAGTATCATAATATAGGCCTATGTATATATATATCATACATAATTTCGAAGATTTCATCCCTGCTTATTTTTGTTATTTCAGTGAATTTTGACTTTTCTGTTTTCAGTTTTTCTTTCCATACAAAGGTCGAACAGATTTAAAACTGCTACTTATAATTTGTGGACTGAGGTCAATAAACCCACAACTACTATGTACATGTATTGTGTATTGTTACCAATTTGTTTTAAATTATTACCACTTCACCCATTATTACAGAATAAGATTTTGGTGTCAATATGATATTGCGCCATAGTCAACAAGTTCATTTTGTAAATTGAATCAAACAATTACAAAATCGAACCGTTCGCCAATTGTCACCCTTAAGGCAATTTGACCTATTTTGACATCAGGGGTCGTCAGTGTGACGTCCGAGGCAATCTAGTTCCGGTCTGTATATCAACAGACAAGCAGGGAGTACCGCTTTCTGGGCGCTGATTGGTCGAGAAAACAATCAAAGTGACGTCATCGATTGTGAATTGTTTTGTGACGTAGCTCAGTAGGTGCCTAAGGCCATAATATGCCGTGGAAACCAGATTGGTCCGAGACGTTATCCTGATTAGATGTCAAATGACGTCATAATAGGTCAGATTGCCAACAGAACTTACACGACATGATGGAAAGTCCTGTAGACACGTTGGAACAGGATGACAAGTAGGTCCACTGCAGTTACTCACTACAAGTTCACATTTCTCTCCAACTTTGCATGTGATATTCTGAAATGAATAAAATTAATTTTGCCAGGTTAAGTTTAAGAGCACAAACTATATTGAAGCAAAATTAAGCAATGATGTAACAACAACAGAAAAGTAATCAATAAAAAACAGTTTTGGTTACATCACCAGAAGATTTTTTTAACTTCAGATAGTATTTACTTCCTGAAGATAGTATGTTCTAAATCGGATTGCCATGTAATACATTTTGTAATCCATACAGGGTTGTTATGGTGTAATTTTCATACCATCTTTATTTAGATACAATATAACATCCTCTGTAATTTTGGTGTGTTTTCAATATCACGGCAGGGAATGCTACAGTGAAGACCTTGAAGAGATTTACCATTGTAGCTTTGCAAGCAAGTGGTAAAATTTAATTTAATTTATTTTGGCCAATTATTACTTACTCCACATGTTTTATCGACACACACAGGTCTAGCGAAGCAATGATCAGGTGGTGGTGGTGGTAGTCCTGGGAATGCTTGGATGCAAAGAGGGAATCGCAACTCACAACGTGTGCCTGGTTTGCATTTAAAACCCTGAAATTTAATATTGTTCATTAGCAGCTGAATTTATTTCTGTAATTCAACTCCTTGGACTTTCACAATACTATCCTATCTAACATCATCCTACACCTGTGCCGTAATCTGGTCTTTATCAAGGGTGTGTTTTACAGGCTACATGCAGGTAAAAACAATCTTTCCTGGAGATAACTAAATAAGGCAAGGGACAAAATATTTCCAGGCCACGATGCAAGGCAGTACACTTAAATTTCTTCCTGCACCTGCATATTCTGCAATAGAAACTGCAGAATTCTGCAGAAAACTGCAGAATTCTGCAGTTCTGAAAAAAATTCTGCAGTTCTGTAGGAAACTGCAGAATTCTGCAGAAAACTGCAGAATTCTGCAGAAAACTGCAGAATTCTGCAGAAAATTGCAGAATTCTGCAGTTCTGAAAAAAATGCTGCAGTTCTGTAGGAAACTGCAGAATTCTGCAGAAAACTGCAGAATTCTGCAGTTCTGCAGCTCCATGCAGTATTTGTGAACCTCTGGTACTATTAATGCATCTCATAAATTGCAATGCATCTGCTAAGTTCAGACCTCTTTGACAAGGGTCTTGCCACTACCCAGGAAAACGTTGGTTGCGGTTTGGGGTTGAGTGGGGGGGGGGGGGTCTGGGGTTTTGATGCTCATCTGCAATGCATTCTGCAGCTTGCAAAATGGTCTGCTTCATCTGCATGGTCCGCATTTTACACTGACCCTGCAAAATGGCATTTTTGCGAGCTGACCGTTCGCCGAAAAATGTGTCGTACGGCAAAAAGAAACAACGACGGACAAAGACTGCCTACTGCAGTCTATAGACCTGGTTGTAGGGTACCTGAAACTTTTTTCTGAATGAAATTTGGTTAAGAATTGACCGAACAGAGAGGCAAAACGTCCATGGAAGTTTATTTTGATAAAGCACTGTCAGTAGTTTATAAAATGACATTTTTGCGAGCTGACAGATCGCCGAAAAATGTATCGTACGGCGAAAAGAAACAACGACGGACAAAGACTGACTACTGCAGTCTGTAGACCTGGTTGTGGGGTACCTGAAACTTTTTTCTGAACGAAATTTGGTTGAGAATTGACCGAACAGAGAGGCAAAACGTCCATGGAAGTTTATTTTGGTAGAGCACTGTCAGCAGTTTATAAAATGACATTTTTGCGAGCTTACCGATCGCCGAAAAATGTATCGTACGGCGAAAAGATCAACGACGGACAAAGACTGACTACTGCTGTCTATAGACCTGGTTGTAGGGTACCTGAAACTTTTTTCGGAATGAAATTTGGTTGAGAATTGGCCGAGCAGAGAGGCAAAATGTCCATGGAAGTTTATTTTGATAGAGGTCATTCCACAAACTGCTACCTGGTAGAACTGACGAATTCTGCAGTTTCCTACAGAACTGCAGAATCTTTTCAGAACTGCAGAATTCTGCAATTTTCTGCAGAATTCTGCAAAAAACTGCAGAATTCTGCAGAAAATTGCAGAATTCTGCAGTTTTTTGTAGAACTGCAGAATTCTGCAGTTTTTTGCAGAGCTGCATAAAACCCCCCAGGCTGCATATCTCCTACAGAAATACAGATTTTGCTGCAGAAACTTTTCAGAAACACTGCAATGACTGAGGACTACCAAAACCCCGACCCCCCAAACCACAACCCCCCAAACCAACCCCCCAAACCACGTTTCCTTGGTAGTGGCAAGCCTCATGTCAGAGAGGTCTGAACTTTGAAGATGCATTGCAATAAACTACAGGAAGTAACAGAGGTTCAGAAATCATGCAGGGAGCTGCAGAACTGCAGAATTCTGCAATTTTCTGCAGAATTCTGCAATTTTCTGCAGAATTCTGCAATTTTCTGCAGAATTCTGGAGTTTCCTACAGAACTGCAGACTTTTTTTTCAGAACTGCAGAATTCTGCAATTTTCTACAGAATTCTGCAGTTTTTTGCAGAACTGCAGAATTCTGCAGTTTTCTGCAGAATTCTGCAGTTTTTAGCAGAATTCTGCAGTTTTTTGCAGCTAGCTGCAGAAGTGCATAAAACCTCCCAGGCTGCATATCTCCTACAGAAATACAGATTTTGCTGAAGAAACTTTTCAGAAACACTGCAATGACTGAGGACTACCAAAACCCCGACCCCCCAAACCACAACCCCCAAAACCAACCCCCCAAACCACGTTTCCTTGGTAGTGGCAAGCCTCATGTCAGAGAGGTCTGAACTTTGAAGATGCATTGCAATAAACTACAGGAAGTAACAGAGGTTCAGAAATCATGCAGGGAGCTGCAGAACTGCAGAATTCTGCAATTTTCTGCAGAATTCTGCAATTTTCTGCAGAATTCTGCAGTTTCCTACAGAACTGCAGAATTTTTTTTCAGAACTGCAGAATTCTGCAATTTTCTACAGAATTCTGCAGTTTTTTGCAGAACTGCAGAATTCTGCAGTTTTCTGCAGAATTCTGCAGTTTTTAGCAGAATTCTGCAGTTTTTTGCAGCTAGCTGCAGAAGTGCATAAAACCTCCCAGGCTGCATATCTCCTACAGAAATACAGATTTTGCTGCAGAAACTTTTCAGAAACACTGCAATGACTGAGGACTACCAAATCCCCGACCCCCCAAACCACAACCCCCAAAACCAACCCCCCAAATCAATGTTTCCTTGGTAGCGGCAAGCCCAATGTCAAAGAAGTCTGAACTGTACAGATGCAATACACTGGAGGAAGTAACAGAGGTTCAGAAATCATGCAGTTAGCTGCAGAACTGCAGAATTCTGCAGCTTCCTGCAGATTTTTTTTTGAAACTGCAGAATTCTGCAGATTTTTGCAGAATTCTGCAGTTTTTTTGCAGAATTCTGCAGTTTTTTGTAGAACTGCAGAATTCTGCAGTTTTCTGCAGAATTCTGCAGTTTTCTGCAGAATTCTGCAGTTTTTTGCAGAGCTGCATAAAACCTCCCAGGCTGCATATCTCCTGCAGAATTACAGATTTTGCTGCAGAAACTTTTCAGAAACGCTGTAGTGACTGAGGACTACCAAAAACCCCGATCCTTCATACAACAATCCCCCAAACCACGTTTCCTTGGTAGCGGCAAGCCCCATGTCAAAGAGGTCTGAACTTTGAAGATGCATTGCAATAAACTGCAGGAAGTAACAGAGGTTCAGAAATCATGCAGGGAGCTGCAGAACTGCAGAATTCTGCAGCTTCCTGCAGAGTTTTTTTTGAAACTGCAGATTTTTTTTGGAACTGCAGAATTCTGCAGTTTTTTTGCAGAACTGCAGAATTCTGCAGTTTCCTGCAGAATTCTGCAGTTTCCTGCAGAATTCTGCAGTTTTTTGCAGAATTCTGCAGTTTTTTGCAGAACTGCAGAATTCTGCAGTTTTTTGCAGAACTGCAGAATTCTGCAGTTTTTTTGCAGAACTGCAGGAAGAAATTATATACTCCTCATGCAAGGTCTACTGGTTTAGCCCCTCTGGAGTTTGGACTGAAAACATTTGGTCCTCTCGTCCTGAAATCAGGGAGTCAAGAGACTAACTTTTGAAGTCAGCTAGAGGGCCATGCCATTAATTAATCCGACAGTGGTCCCAGCTTGACCAACTGCAATTTCTTCATACTTTCCAAGTTGCAAATACATTGTTAGGAAAAAACAATTCTAAAATTTCAAGGCGATATATCTCAAATACTCTTGAGTTAGGGACCGTTCAGAATTTATGACTGGGGGGGGGGGGGAGTTTTGGCCGAGGGGGTAGAGTCAGGGAGGGTAAATCCGTCCCTGGAGGATGGTAAATCCGTCCACCCCAAAATATGAGGATATAGATGCATCTGTTTCACTCTTTAGGGATTCATAAGCAAGAAAAACTTGTTTTTTAACTACTTATGACGCTTTTTGGTATTTTCAGCAATTTGAATAACAAAACAGGTCCATTTAATAAACAGGATAAAGTACAATCAGATTCTGTGACGTCATCACAGCCATTTTTTAGAATTTCAGATCTCGGACATTTTCAAGATTTTAGGCCTATTTTCGTTATCAAATAAATGTATTTAAGATAAAAATCTCTAAATGAGATACAAAATTAAATTATTCTTGCCGGATTTGTAAAATTCTGACACATCGAAAAGAAATACAATGGAAATAAAAGTGGACGGAATTACCATCCTAATTTCAAAAGTCAACTGATCTTAGGTTGGTAAATCCGTCCACCCCCATGAAATTAACCTTTGAAGTACTTTTATGACTTTAACTATTTACAAATGGCATACCACTGATTACAGATTTAGAAAGGAACAATTTTACCCCTTTGATTGCATTTAATTTTTCTTTAATTGTGATTGAGGTGGTTAATTGAAATTATTCAAATTTAATTTCACCTCTGTTATTTAATGCATCTATTACAAGTGCAATAAGTGAATCATTATTCTAAAATCAACACAAAAACCTTTGTAAGACTTAATAAATTGCAAAACTCGAAAAAATAATTAGATATGATAAGTGTGGGCTGCGTTATGCTCTGTTGACGGATTTACCATCCTTGCTGGACGGATTTACCAACAGGGTGGACGGATTTAGAGGTCCTAACCTTCAAATTTTGTTTCCATGGTTCCAGCAAAAATTATTCAAGAATTTAACTTTTTATTACTATTTTTGGTAATACGGCATATATGTCCTTTTCAATGGACCAATTTTTATTTTTATATCTTTTACCATTTTTCTGGAAATACAGTTTCAGCCAAAAGTGGACGGATTTACCATCCTTGACTCTACTAACTTCTTTTCACACGTGTTTCAAGGGGGGGGGTATTAATTTTTGACAACACTTCCAAGGGGGAGGGTAAGAAATTTTAACACAGAAAAATTAAAAAAAAAAACATGCATAAACTAATTTTATTTGGACTTTTTTACGCGTAAAAGTCTGCGAAATGACGCGAATCTGTACACGTGGCCCTGTATAATAGTATACATGTGTGAATTGCTTTGTATGTCGAGGGGGGGTACTAAAATACGTGTGAAACCTAAGGGTGGGGTACTAAAAATCTGCATGAAACTCAAGGGGGGGGGTATTAATTTTTGACGGGAAGTTCCAGCAAAACTGTTGATATTAAATAGGAGGAACTGCGTAGCAGGGGCGGCGGAGCTGGGGGGGCACTGGGGGCACGTGCCCCCCACTTTTGGGCCCAAAAATACATAAAATGCCCCTTTTTCTCCTTGAAATTACCGTAGACGAGGTGCCCCGGAGCCCGGTGCCCCCCCCACTTTTCGAAGCGTTCCGCCACCTCTGCTGCGTAGTGTCATGAAAGCGGACCCGGGCAATGTGTAATAATTGTGTATCAAATCAAGTATTATAGGGTCAACTGCACTAACTGCAGCATATAGGCATAGAGTGCCAGAGATTGATTTCTTAATGGTTGACACTACTAAGTGATGCACTATGGAGGCTCTTTGACCTTTGTGACC